>JAODAL010009952.1:0-72500 GCA_025379985.1 Phyllomedusa bahiana
TTTTAAGATTTTCTGGCTCCTACAACCATTGACGCCCTAATCAACTTGTTACCTGCATTAAATACAGCTGTCTTAAATAGTCACCTTTATAAAAAAACTCCTGTCCAAACGACTCTAGCCTCTACAACATGGGCAAGAAAATAGCTTTCTAAGGAGGGTTTTGGGGTGTTTCTCTGCTAAGGGAACAGGACTACTTCGCCGAAATCAATGGGAGAATGGATGGAGCCTGTACTGTAAAATCCTGAGTAAACAACCTCCTTCCCTCCACCAGGACATTAAAAAATGGGTCGGGGCTGGGTCTTCCAGCAAGACAATGACCCAAAAAATACAGCCAAGGCTACAAAGGATTTGGCTCAAAAGAAGCACATTAAGGTCCTGGAGTGGCCTAGCCAGTCTCCAGTCTTAATCCCAGGGCTGTGGAGGCGGGAAAGACGAAGCCTCCAACTCTGACTCCAACTCCAAAAATTTCCCCGGGACTCCGACCCCCTGACTCCAAATTCTGACTCCCTCATTCAATGGAAAATATTTAAGCGAAAAACTTACAGTAGTAAAATGTAAACTTTAGGCTTTTTATTATCACCTTATGATTCAATAATCAAGCTATTTATGTAGAACATCACATGACAAGCAAAATGTAACGATATTTTGAACTTTTGATTTTCAGGCTCAACATTTTATAGACAATCTTACCTATCTTATACATAAATTTTGACTTGCAAGTATTTAGCATCTGCTTGGGTTCTGCAGATTCTTATCCTGTAACTGCATTATTACTGTTTTTGCTCCTAAAAATCAAAATGTTAATTTTTATTATTTTGTTTAGTATTTGGTAAATCCTTTCTTTGACTTTTAAAAACTGCTGAATCCTCCTGGGCTCCGGATCAGATTAAAGCAGTGTCTTGACCAAAATCTGATCCCCATTTTCTTCTACAAAACTCAAACCTTCCCAATGTTGGTGCAGACTAGATTTTGGGTACGAATACAGCTTTTTCTTAAACCCCTACCCCCAAAGTTACTTTGGTTTAGGTGTAGGAACTGAGGAGGCCAATAACAGCAACTCTTTTTCATTGTCATTGAACCATGGCTTCTCCAACCTTGATTTTATGCTTCAGGTTGATGTCTTGCTGGAACACTATGTCGTACTTTTAATACCCATAGTATTCGATGAAAAGGAATAACCATCTTTTTTGGATACCTCAATACGGTGGTGGCCAAAAGTATTCCCCCACCCCCTGCAATTCTTCAAAAAAAATCATTTATTCCTAAAAAGATTCAATCACAAATTCTTTGGATTAATTATTCATTTATTTTTTGCTTGCAATGAAAAAACAAAAAACACAAATCATTAAACTTTTCACCCAAAACTTAAAAGTATTGGCCCCCTCACCTAAACTTATTACACAACCTTTAGCCAAAAAACTGCGAACAACCCCTTCCGGAAACCACAAAGGGTTTTTTACTTAAAAAGCTCGCGGAATTTAAACCTTTTTTCCCTTTTTTGGGCAAACTGCTCCAGAAAATTACCTTCAAAACTAGCAGCTTTTTTGTACCTGGTGTCCTTCTCCCGCTACCATACGGGTTTTCATGCATACCGAAAGGGAGGATGGACTGACCGTTTAAAATACTAAGAAACTTTTGCCATCTTTCTATGCTTTTAAATTGTTGTGAATTGTTGATATCAAGACCACGGGGTCTATCAATTAATAAATACACTTAAAAATATTTCGGTCTGTACATATATTATAATAAGTAATATGGGTCTGGAGAGACTTCAAAAAAACAACTGGGGGATATAAGTAACTAAAGCAGGACTTTTAAATAGGGGAAAGCCCAGGTCCCTGAATTGAAGGTGCCTTCTCCAAACTGCCCTTTGAGATCCCCCTCCACAGGGGTTTTTTTATGGGATTCAGGTCTGGACTCATTGCTGGCCACTTTAGAAATCCCATGTTTCTCTCAAAAAACCCTTTTTTAGGCTTTTTAAGTGTTTTTGGGTCATTTTCCTGCTGGAAAAACCCATGACCTCTGAGGGGGACCCCCCTTTCTCACACTGGGCCCCTACATTATGCTGCAAAAAATTTTTTTGGTAGTCCCTTTAACTTAACCGTACAACTAAGCAGTCCATTTCCAGAGGCAGCAAAGCAACCCCCAAACATCAGGGAACCCCCTGCCATTTTTGACGTAGGGGCCGTTTCTTTTCTTTGAATGGCCTCTTTTTTTTTTTTTTTTTTTTTTTTTCCTGTAAAACCTAAAATTGATGCCTTTTTTTCCCCAAAAAGGGCCCACTTTTGCTCATCTGACCAAGAACATTTTCCAAAATGTTTTAGGCTTTCTCAGGGTAAGTTTTTGGGGGAAAAATCCAGCCTGGCTTTTTTTAAGTCCGGGGTAAAAGTGGGGTCTTCCTGGGTATTCTACCAAACAGTCCTTTTTCATTCAGACGCCGACGGATAGTACGGGTTGACACTGTTGTACCCTCGGACTGCGGGCACTTGAACTTGTTTGGATTTAGTCGAGTTTCTTTATCCACCATCCCACAATCTTGCGTTAAAAAACTCTCATCCATTTTCTTTTTTTTTTTCCGCCCACATCAGGGATTTTCCCCACAGTGCCGGGTTTTAATCTAGGGGGGGTTAGCCACAGTGCCATGGGTTTTTTAAACTTCTTGTACACTGTCACGGTAGACCAGGAAATTCAGGTTTTTGGGAGAAGGACTTGTACCTTGAGATTGCTCATGCTTCCTCACAATTTGGAGTCCCAAGCCCCTCAGACATTCTTGGTCTTCTTTTTTTTTCTCCCTCTAAAATTGTACCACGGACACAGGAAAAGGGTTATCAATTTTTAAATCCCTGTCAACGGGCGCAAGTGTGATTTAGTTTTTGGCCAAAAAACCTGTTGGTGCCACAGGTAAGTTACAATGCTTAATTTACAAAAAATTAAAACACACATTTTTTTTTCAAAACATGCCAATATTTTTTGTCCACCCCCTTTTTTTTTGTTTATGTGGGAATTTAAACCAATTTGGCTTTTATGACAATTTTTTTTTGGTTTTCCATTGAAGACAAATTAAAGAGATAAAATCCAAAGAATTTTGATTCAATCATTTTCAGGGAAGAAACTGGATTTATCTGACAGAATTGCAGGGGTGCCAATACTTTTGTCCAAACCACTGTAGCCAGCATTGAAAAACAACATCTTTTGGTCCAGTATCCAACATCTTTGGGGCCTGAAACAACCCCACACACAGGGGTTCCTCCACCGAACCTGACAGTTTCTTCAATTTCTCGATCCATTAAAGCCCCATTCTTCCAAACGCATTTGCCCCGATCTGAGCCCGGTCTATTGCCTTTCATCTCTTCGCTTCAGATCACCCATTTTACCATCTTCCCATTTTTCATACTTTTTTGCAAACTTGGGCCAACGCTTCTTATAAAAGATTGAAGTTGAGGCTTCTTCACCTTTTTTCCGGGCCATCATTCCAGACCTGTGTAATGCATGTTGCCCAGTGCTTGCAGGGAAACGTTCTGTGATCTCACTCTTAGGAAGTATACGAGCCACCTCCACTCCCCGTGTCGTTTTGCGTTAGAACTGATAACCTTGTGATGTGCCGACCTAATGAATCGATATTCTTTCCTTTATTCCACCTCTTGGCTTTTGAATGAAATGGATGGATTTCATTTCGTATTCTTCCAGTTGTCATGGACTCACATGATGCAGTTTGGCAAGTGTCTTGGCTCAGAGATGCTATTGATGAGCTAGATGATGCTGCTTCTCTTTTCTTGGAAGATCTTCTTCATGGCTGTTCGAATCAGTGACCTTTCGCTTGGGAATCAGCCTAATGACACACTGAGCTATTAGGGAAAGGGGAGAACAGGTTGTAAATTTGTTGTAACAATAAGAAAAGAATTGTCCCACCACCAGGAGCAAAAAACGGCAACAATGCAGTTACATGACAAGAATCTGCATAACTAAACATATGCTAAATTTGTTGCAGGTCAATGTTATGTATGAAGCAAGATGATTACTAAAAATGTTGACTCAAAGTTCAAAGCTTATGGATGGTAGATAATGGAGCCTGAAAGTAACAAGTTCCCAAAACATTGTTACCCTTGCTTCTCAGTGTAAAATATATTTATTGGATAAGACTTTAAACACAAAAAACTTTTAAAAAAGTTAAATATGCCCAAAAAGCGCAGTAAGTGGGAAAAATAGTTTCAACAAAAACGCACTGAATAACATTTGTGGGAGTCTATGAATTTTTTCTCAGAAATAGTTTTCGCCTCCATCAGTTCCTGCATAATGACTTCATATCTGATCTCATTATTTCCAAGCTAGAGAACGGGCCCCCTCTACACTAACTTGAGTTGGTGGCAAAGCGGTGGCCACAAGGGCAACATCTCTAAGAATCTTCAGGTACTAAAGTCCTTCACTATGACAACTGCCATGACAACCCTTCAGCAGAGGGTCGTAGAACAGAACATTGCACTCGATTTTAAAGATGCTACTGTCACGTTTTTATCCAACATTTAAGAGGTTGTCATTGGCTGGAAAAATCACATGACCCTCGTTTTGCATAGACCAGCGTTTCCTTTAGCATCAGTCTTTCAGTGTCCCCTCAATAGAGGAAGACGTGTTTTTGCATGTCCTCTCACTACAGCTCAGCTCAGAGACACAGTTCTACTCTTTATTCATACAGACAAAATAAAGCTTTTAGCTGTTGAACATTAGAATTTAGAAAATTTGAATTAGAGAATTTCAGTTTTTTTATTTTGACTGAGACTTTTAAAGAAGCATCTAGCGCTGTCCAGCCATGGAAGGGGGGGGGGGGGGGGACGGACAACAGACAGGTTTGAAAGGAGGGGTATATTGTGCAGCCCAGCTCTCTTTGAACCGCATTGAAATGGGGATTTTTTTAAAACCCCTTTTTGCCAGCACACCTTCACCTGAGGGGAGATTGTACCTTTTGTTTTGTGCGTCCCAGTTTTTTTTCAAATAGCCACCTTGTACTAAATTTTTGGGTACAGATATTTTTAGTAATTTTTTTGGGGTATTTCATTTGGGGCAAAAACCATCTTTTTTTTATCCGTTAAAATTTTTAAAAAGTGTAATGCACTTTGGGGGGCCCCCGTTTTGTTCAAAAAGAGCCACCCTTTTACTTAAATTTTTGGGGTACAGAAATTTTCTAGTAACTGTTTGGGGTTTTCATTGGTCCAAAAACCCCCTTTGTTTTCCGTAAACTTTTAAATAGTTTTTTTTTTCCAAAAATATAGATTTTTATTAAAAGATTTTCAAGAAAACATTAAACATAATCTAAAATGAAAGCATTGTACAATACTAATGGAAAGGACACAGCCTTTAAACATAAACTGATAAAAGAACCAATTATTTAAAACAAAACTAGCTTATGTAATGTTTACCATAAAACCTCACTCAGCCTGCCCTTTGCATAAGAATCTGGACCCCTAAACAATTATCCCCCTGACAAAGGAGGAGGGAAATGACTCATCACTCCCGCAACTCAAGTGGGCCATGACAACTAAAATAAAAATAAAATTCAAGACATACAGACATCAATAAACAAAAACAAAAGAAACAAAAAAAAAAAAAAAAGGGGGGGTAATGGGGGAGGCCAGTCCAGCAGGGCCCAGGCAGTGCCAACTTGTGGTGTGTCGAGAAAGAATGAGCTAACCGCAAAGGGAGTCCACTGTGTCTACGAAAGGGCCTTAAATCCAGGAGATGACTGGTACGCCGTCCAAGGTCCCCAATTAGCCAACACCCTAAATTGCGTCCCATGAGAATGTGCAATCAGTTCCCCATATGAAAAGTCGAGGCAAACCTCATCTACTCACTCTGACAGTAAGGGGGGGAGTGGTTTGACGCTAATGGCGTGGATGACCATTTTTTTGCAGCCTGCAGAAGGTGCCTAACTAAGGACTTTTTATAGGAGATTCGGGAACAATTAAACATAAATAAGAGTGTGGCCTCTGGGGAGACCGGAATAATGATTTCGGTGCAATCTCATACGGCCCGTAACACCTTCTTCCAGAAATCCCTTAGAACTGAGCACCTCCACCATATATGAGACATGGTACCCACCTCCCTGTTACAACGCCAACAAATGTCAGGGATATTGGGAAACCATTTATGGAGAAAAACCGGCACCCTATACCACCTAGTCAAGATCTTGAAACTAGTCTCTTGTGCTTTGCATGCTATGACCGCTTTATGCGTAAGAAAAAAGCACTTCTGCCATTGCTCCTCCGAAAACGTCTGTTGCAGTTCTCTCTCCCACCCTGTACAGTATGAAGGAAGAGAAGCATTAGTTGGAGAGACCAGCCAACGATAGATCAATGAAACTAGATGTTTAGGTAGTGTAGTCTTCATACAAAGACTCTTAAAAGGAGATAGCGTTTTGGACAAATTAAGCTTGCCAATGGTGGAGTTAAAGAAATGTTGAAGCTGGAGGTATTCAAAATGGTTCCTGAGAGAGGGGGGACGGCCTTTTAGGATGTGAGACAAGGAAAGTAAGCGTCCATTTCCTGTATATAGTTGTTAAAAAAGGGAGATAACTTAGAACTTTGAAACAAAAATTAAATTTCCTGGGGAACCCCCCAGGGGAACGCAAAATTAAAACCGAGAACGGAAACAGTGGCCCGTAAAGGGCCCCAGCAATTCCCCGGAAGTAAAAAGGTTTTCCGATTATAGGAGGGTAGGGAGAAAGGGCGGGTGCCCAGAGAATAAGGCCCTAAAGGCCCAAGGGGGAAGAAAAAATTAGGGATGCCGGCATAGCGTCTGGGCAATATATACCCAAAATTTTTTCCTGGGGTTGTGAAATAAGTCTAAGAAACCCTGCATGTGGGCAGCCAGGTAATAGAGTCTTCATCCAGAAAGCCCCCGCCCCCCCCCTCGCCTTTAGGCCGCTAAAACCCCCAACTCTCCCCCTATTCGGGGAAACCAATTCCCAAAAAGAAACCCTTTAAAGCAACCTAAAGGTTGGGAAACCCAAAAAAAGGGGGCGGGAAAACAAAGGGACAGCCCGGAAAAATACAGTATTTTTAGGGGGGATAACATTTCAAATTTTTCATTCCCCCGAACCAAGAAAACCCCTTTTTGGGGCCCCCATCCCTTCGGGAGTATAAACTTATATTCCCGATACAGGGGAAAGAAATTTAGAAACGAAAAACGCGGGGAATTCAAAGGGGTTTTGGGGTGCCCAGTAAGAATACCTTTCCCGGCCGGGAAAAATAAAAAAAGGTTTTAAGGGGAGACGATCTTAAATCAAGGGTAGGGCCCCATTTTGTTCAAAGAGCCCCCCTTTACAAATTTGGATACGAAAATTTCGGGTAACTGGGGGGTGTATTTTCATTGCTGCAAAAACCCCCGTTTTGTTATCCGAAAAACTTTAAATAGCTTTTAATTCCGGGGTCGGCCCCAAATTTTTTTCAAATAGCCACGTTGTACGCCAATTTTGCTAGAAAAAATTTTTTTAGAACTGTTTCCCCGTTTGTCATTGCTGCAAAAAATTTTTCACCCTTTTAACTTTTGAATAGTTTTAATGCGCTCGGTTTAATCTTTAGGTTTGGTGCAGATAGCGCAATTTTATGATAGTTTTGTTGAAAACTTCAATTTCCCAGTCCTACGGGCAGTTGTAAATCCCTGGGATAAAGAAAAAACACTGTTGTTTTTTGTCTTACATTTCTTCCACCAACCGCATTTTACAGGTTTCGATAGAAACAAAACTGTTTTTTAACCAGTTGACTGTTTGAAATTAAGGGATTAAGAATACTTGTTTGCCGCTTTAAAAAGAAAACTGTCAAAAACTCTCCCCTAACTTTTAAAATTTTTATCTTTCTAACATGGGGCGAAATGGGGGTGGGAAACGAGCAAAAGGGGTTGACATGGGGGAAAGGACGAGAGAAGGGGCTCCTTCCCGTGCTGGGGCCCAAAACGCAAGCCATGGATCACGGTTCAGGACCGCAGGGGCCCTTTTATGCTGGTCAGGGCCCTGTGAAACTCAAAAGAAAAGCGCGCCAATCGTTCTTCATGGTTAATCAACCTGCATCCAGCAGTCTTACCTCTTCGCCCTCCCAGTCACAGCCCCCAATTTTCACATAAACGTCACTCCGCCCAACATGAACACGGCGCCCAAATGTCAATCGTGTACCCCCACAGGGAAAATCCATTTTTTAAAGACCTCTTTGAGACAAAATGGGTTTGGGGGGTCAGAAGGTTTTTCAAAAGAAAAAGGGGGGCCCAAAGGGGATGATTTTGTCTGCTCTGACCCCAATCGCTGATGCCATCGAGGAGGAGAAGGAACCCGGTCGCGTCCAAACCCCCAGGGGGGTACAACACCTTGCAGTGCCTGTTGCTTTACCCGCACTCCAGGATGTAGAATGCAGGACGAGGAAGTCCCCAAGTTTTGATGGGGGAAAGGGAGACATTGCGGACCCAAACTGGCTTTTCAGCAGAATTTGCTTGAGAGCGCTTCATCACGGGACAAGGAAAAAGACGATGGGTGTGCGTAAGGGGTTCTACTCAAAAAGGGAAGGGGGGGGTCCGCCAAGTGGGCTGAGTTATTCCCCCCCCACGATAGCGGAAACACCGCTTCCCCTTTAAACGCCTCGAAAAGGTCCGGGACCTCTCAACCGGGGCCTTTTTTCGACAAGCCTCTGTTTTAACCCAGCAAGCCCTTATGCCGCCTTTGCCCAAACGCACAGTAAGGGAAAAATCTTAGGTGTTTAAAACCCTCACTAACATTCAGTCAATGCAGCAATGCATAGTTGAAATGGGGGGAAACACCAGCCCCAAAAAAGGGGCCCCACCGATCCCGGGGGTTTCCCAAACCCCTGTCACAACCCTCTGTCTCCACCCTCTTTCCCCTCCGCCCGACCAAGGTTCCTCACTGCCAGTCTCTCAAGTCAGAGCAAGACAGCCTCCGCTTTACCTCCACTGTCTCCGATACCCCCAGCAAACCCCCAGAGAACCCACCAACCCCTTCTCCAGCAGCCCCTTCTGTCACCAGGTTTGGGACAAAGAAACACTTAACCCAAAACCCTCCCAAAAACCAAAAGCCTAAAGTCGGCATTGCCAGGCTTTTGGCCCCTTTGGGAAAATTTTCCCTTTCCCTCTGGTGACACAATTGGTTTCGCCCGTCATGGCCCCTTTTTCCTCCCCCCAAAACCAGATGCCGAGCAGCATTTCTTTTTTCCAAAAAGGCTATCCCTGGCCAGCCACGTTCACTAAAATTTCAAACGCGTTGCCCGCCCCTTGTCCACAAAGTCCACTGACCCCGATACCAAAGGACATAAACACGGCCAAGGGGGTGCTATCGGTCTCAACAAACCATTTTTTGGGTATGTTCCGGGCCCCAAACGAAACCGGGGATCCAAATGGGTAATTGGCCCAGCTCGCTCGCCACCCATAGAGGTGTTTGTCTTTGGGGCCCGGGCCCCGTCATATCTGAGGGGACCTTCAGCAACTGGGGTCATTACAGAACAAACGCTTCCCCGGGGTTTCCACCATAAGTGGGTCGTTTATTTCCATCAAGATGAAACAGGCATGGATCCTGAAAATTTTTGGCCCCCAAATTTCCGAGGGCACTGATTAGTTTTCCCGGGCTACTTCACATTCCTCTTCAAATAGAAATGGTCCTCTTGAAAAAATTTAGTTAAAATGATCATTTCTTACTGCAATTTTTATTCTCAGTTTCCAAAAGTTTATTTTGCTGGTTTTGCAGTGAGGAGACTGTAAAAGACACCAATTGTTTCCTGAAAAAACGTATTCCATTTACTCACTTCATCTTTAAAATTTTTAGCACTGTCAATGGTTTTGGGGTCATGGTGCTGTGAGATACAGCTATAATCAAGGTCCTTTGTGAACAGAAATGTGGCTTCTAAGTGCATTTCTCCCATCACAATTTTTAACAGTGGCTGAGAAGTCATTTTTATAATTTTTTGGGTCATGCTGCTGTGAAATGCAGCTATACTGCAGGTCCATTTTAAAAAATGTGGTTTCTAAAAAATCATGACCTTCATAAACAAAACCCCCCTGCCAGGACAACCCCTGAACAAAAAAAATTTTTGGGAGATCCCATTTTAAGGAAGGGGTTAGGGGCAGCCTTACTTTTCATCCACACCAAACCCCTGGGGGATGTTTTGGAAAAATTTTAAAAATTTGTTGGGACAAATCACCCCAATCTGACCTCGTTATACAAGAAGTAATCAGAGGCAAAATTGGAGGGAAATTTTCCGGGAATCCAGAACCTTTCTAATACCAAAACAGGAAGACCCAACCCTCCACAAAACTGGGGCCTATTACACTATTAAATAGTGATTATAAGTTTTTTAAAAAATACCACACTCTAGCAGACCTTTCTCCCTGCAATTGCCATCCGGCCCGAAAGGGATTCATAAGGGCAGACAAGCGCCAAAGAATTTTAGGTCACAATAGGGGGCCATGGGGGAAAGTGCAAACATCGTCCGAGCGCCCCCAATTGCACGGACGCCCCGCGCCATTTCCCCGGGGTCGAGGCGCGCCCGGCCCTGCACCGAGCGGACCCCGTCCTGCACTGGGGTTTCGGGGTCCGCTCGCCTCCCCCGTCCCCGCCGGCATCATTTACCCGGCCACGCCCTGCTCGGGGCTGCTTCTGTGTCCCGCGCGTAGCTCCGCCACTAGGGGCGCGCGCCGGCAATTTGAATTAAAGGGGCAGGCGCCGGAAATTGGTTTCATTGCCGGGCACTGCTCCATTTAGTCTGGTCACTTCCTCCGGCCCTCGCCGGAACCTTGGGTTCATCCCATGGTGAAAGTGTTCCGACGTTCCTGTTTTGCCTTATTGTACCGACCCTCTGCTACGTCACCGTCTACAAACCTTGCCCCTGCCCCGACCCGTTTGTCTACCCCACAACCAAGCCCCTTCCGACCTTCCCTTCCTCGAACGGCCTGCCTCCCTTTTCCGTACCTCGCCCCCCTTGCCCCACCGCAGGAAAAGCCCCCCCCAGTGGTAGTGACCGGGTGGACACCCCCGCAGCAAGCCCATCCCGCTTGCGGCGGCCGGGTGAAAACCGGGCCCCACTTAGTTTCCCACCCCTGGTAGGGGCTTACACCATCGCCTGCGGGGGCCAGGGGATCCACCCCCAGAATCGTTAAGTAGATCCGCCAGGGATCCCGCCAAGGTACCCTGCCAAGTGTTGCCAGCATCACCAACTTCGGGCCCAAGCATCGCAACAGATTGCGCACAAGCGGCAGCTCGAGCAACTCTCCCCCTTTTGGTGCACAGCTCTCCCCCGTCCAGCAGCAGCCACCGCCACTCCATCGTTCCTGCCCAGGGGTTTTTCCGTGACCCCAGGGGCCCCAAAGCTCGGCGTCACCCCACCCAAAATCAGCGGTGACCCCGAAACATGCAGGGGGTTTATCACCCAGTGCCTATGCACTGGACTAAAGACCGCCATTTTCCTTCCGAACGTGCGAAGGGGGCTTTCGGGTCAGCCTCCCTCTGGGAAGGCCCTGGCATGGGCAAAACCCGCTATGGGACAGAGAGATCCGTGACGGCGGTCTACAGCTTCCTCATGATTCCGCAACTCTTCGGGAACCCCCGTGCCTCCTCCCCCGCTGAACGGCCCCCTAAACCTACGCCAGGGGGACCGTCCTTAGGAACTACGCGGTGCAATTCCGTACCTGGCCTCTGAACTGACATGGAACGGGGGCCCGGGCTCTGTGTGCTCTTCAAGAAGGGACTCCAAGTGAGTTAAAAATCTTGGCCGCTAGAGACCCCCCTCCTCCTTAGCGACTTGATCCGTTGCGCCCCGCATCGAATACCTCATTGAAGGGGAGGAGACTTCTGCAAGAACGTCGTCGCCCAACCTCCCCGGTTTTCCTCCCCTGGAAAAACCGGTTTCCGGGCCCCCGGGCGCCACAGCCTCCAACCCCCACCGACACCACAGATTTACGGGCTCGCCTCTCTGAGCAAGAATTTGGGCCCACGGCGACAACTGAACTTGTTCCTACTGGGGCAGCCCAGAGCATTTTCGGGGGAATTGTCCCAAGCGCCCCAACTGCGGGAAACCCCCGCACCTGGGTCGGGGGAGGGGCTTTCCTAGGTGCAACCTCCCCTCTCCCGCCTTTACCCTTTTGGGCGGGTCGTGTCAAGTCTGGTATCACATTCCAGTTCCAGCGTTTCTGGACTCGGCTCCCCGGGGAATTTCACCCACCCCCTATGAGGCGGTATGGGCTTCCAGTGGTACGTCGGAAAAACCCTTTTGTCATCTCATCAGTCAGCGGGGACGTTAGCGACACCATCCATTTTCGCACCAAGCCCCTGTCTCTCCTTTGGGGGGGCACTGCAAAGGAAGAGTTTTGCCTTCTATGTGTTGCCCCCCCCTCGTGGGCAATCCTCCTGGGACTCCCATTGGCACGGCTCCACCCCCTTCCTGGACTGGTCTTCTGGAGAGGGGATTCGTTGGGGTCCCAACTGTCGGGGGCTTTTTTGGGGTGGCACCTCGCCCGGGCTTCCTGCTCTCACTTAACCCTTCAGGAGCCGCTGCCCCGGGCCCCCGCCCGAATATCGGGAGTATCCGATGTTTCTCCGGGGGCAAGCCAAAGTCTTCCCGCCGCATCGTCCATAGATTGCCCGATCGACTTATTGCCGGTACCTCCTCCCCGTGGCCGAGTCAACCCTCTTCTTTTCCCGAAACCCAAGCCTTCGGAGTAAAATCCGGGAGAATCTCAAAAGGGGTTCATCCGAAGTCCTCGTCTCCCGTGGCGGGGTTCTTTTTCGGAAGAAGAAGGAGGGTACTAACGGCCCTGCATTGACTACCGGGCTTGAACAAGATCAGGGGAAAAACCGACCCCTTCCGCTGATCACGAACTTTTTGACGCCTGAAAGGGCGCCAAGATTTCCCCCAAATTTGGGTTTTGAGAGGGGCCTACAACTTTGGTCCGAACCCGAAAGGGGCGTGAATGGAAACGGCCTTCAACACCGGGATGGGCACTACGAGTCCCGGGTGATGCCCTTGGGACTCTGTAATGCGCCAGCCGTCTTTCAGGAGCTCGGAATGAATCTTCAGGGACCTCCTCCCTCCTGCGGGTTTCTACCTCGATGACATACGGTTTTTCTCCCCGACCCGAACCCACCGCAGCCTGCCGTCTAATAAGACGTCCCGGGGGAACCACCTGAGCCAAGCTAGGGAAATCCTCTTCCCCTCAACCGCCTCCCTTTTTTTGGGGGGATTCATCTCGACCAAGGCCTACATGACCCTGCTAAACTTCTGCCGTTTGCAGTGGCCACGCCCCCTCGGGCTGCGGGGTATCCAGCGATTCTTGGGCTTCCCGCAATTATTATCGCCCAAATTTATCCCACACTTCTCTACGCTGGTGTCCGATAGGGCCCTCACCAAGAAACAAGCCCAACCAACCCCAGTTTGGGCCTGTCGAGGCCCCAGGGCGTTTGTGAAGCTAAACCGCCTTTGCACGGGTTCTATCCTTGCACTCCCGACCCCCCCAAAACCTCATCTGGGGGATGCTTCGCTGTGGGGGCCGGAGGTCCTTTAAAAAAAAAAGGGCCTACGGGGAAGACTGTGTCATGCGGGTTCTTCCCAAGACTTCTCTTCGCCGAGAGGAAAATACAAAAGATTGGGGACCGGGGGCTACGCCATCAAAAATTTGGCCCTGGAGGAGTGGCTTATCTGCTGGATGCCCGTTTTTCCCCCTCCTTCTACCGGACCACAAGAACCTCCAAAATCTGCAGACGCTCAGCGACTTAACCCCGCCAGGGGCCCGGGGTCGCTCTTCTTCCCCCGGGTTTGACTTTCAGATCCATTTTAGGGGCCCGCCGGAAAGTTGAAAAACGATGCCCCTCCCGGGCTTCCGACGGGGGGTAAGAGCCCTCCCCTAACACATCACCCCCCCGAACGCTCATCTCGGGGCCCCCAGTGGGGCCTCCGGAAGGTCCCTCCTGGAAAGGGCTTTTGTGCGTCCTGCTCTCCGCAACGATCTTGAAAGGGGGCATTGCTCATTGGTGGGCGGCCATCCCGCGCCCGAAAACCTTCCCCCTGATATCCCGGTTCTATTGGGGGCCAAGCTGGAGAAGGGTATCAAAGGCTTCGTTCCTTGCGCTCCCGGCCCGGAAAAGCTCACGTCACAAGCCGCAGGCCTACTTCACCACTTCCTGTTCCCACTCAACCCTGGACCAACATTCGATGGGCTTTTTAACCACCTCCCCCCCGTCGTCGGCAACACCATTACCTGGGTGATTTTCGATCGCTTTTTTCCAAAAAGGCGCACTTTTCCCCGTTTCCCGGGGTTTCCATCGCCCCCAGCTCTGAGTTATTCTCACCAAGTGTTCCGGCTCCATGGACTCCCCCAGCAAATTTTCTCGACCGGGGGGTTCAATTTTTCTCCGGTTTTTTGGCACTCTGTCAACCAAATTCAAGTGAAACTCGACTTCTCTTCCGGGTACCACCCCGACGAACGGCCCGGTGGAGAGGTCAACCCAAACTTTTGGTTTCTACCTTTGTCATTCGTCTCCCACGCCAAAAAATTGGGCCAATTTACGCCTGGGGGGGATTTTTCCCTAAACCCCTTGATCCGAGTCCCAGGGGCCCTCCCCCTTCTACATCGTGTATGGCTTCATCCCCGCCCCCCCTCCCCCTGGCAACCTCCTCCGAGGGCCCGGCGGGGGACGATGGTTCAAGACAGAAGGCCATCTGGTCCCAGACCCCTCGCGCTCCCGGCTCCGAGCGCATGAAGTCCAAGCGGACAAGAGAAGAAACCCTCCTCCGGGGTTCTCCCCCGGTGAAAAGGGGGCTCTCATCTAGATTGTCCCTTAAAGATGCGCCACAAACTGGACCCCCCCTTTTCCCGGGGCCCTTTAGGTCACAGCCGCTCAATCCGGTAGATACAAACTCCGGGTTCCTCCCACATAGAATACCCAACCGTTTCATTCTCCTTATGAAACCTCTGTCCTAACCATTTTTTCCCCAAAAGGCCCTCCCCTCCGTTGTGGCGATGCGCCCAAATTTTTTTCGAGGGCAAGGGCATTCTGGGCATGGGAAAAACAAAGGGGGAAACGATACTTCTTGGGGGACTGGGGAAGGGGGCGGCCCTGAAGAGAGGCCTGGGAGCCGGGGGGGAAAAATCCTGGGGCCGCAGTCTCACCAGAATTTCTCCAATCCAGTAAGAGGGGGGGGCCCAAGGGGGGGGGGGTACGTCACGGGCCCCCCCGCGCCACGTCCCGGGCGGGCGCCCCGTCTCCCGCACCGACAGCCCCCTCCCGCACGTCGGGGTTTTGGGGGCCGCTCGCCTCCCCGTCCCCGCCGGCATCACTTACCCGGGCCCCCTCCTGCTCAGGCTGCTTTCCCTTCCCGGCGCGTACTCCGCCCCTAGGGGGGCACGCGCCGGCAATTTGAATTTAAAGGGGCATGCGCCGGGAATTGGTTTTATTGCCGGGCACTGCTCCTATTTTTTCCGGTCACTTCCTGCCGGCCCTCGCCGGATCCTTGGTGTTCATGCCCATGGGAAATTCCCTGAGCGTTCCCTTATTCCTTAGTTGTTCCGACCCTCTGCTACTCTACCCAAAACCTTGCCGCCTGCCCCGACCATTTTTCTTTTCTACCCTCCACGAACCAGACCCCCCCCGCCTGCCTTCTGCCTTCCTCGACTAACCTGCCGCCGTTCCCTTTCCTCGCACCCTTGGCCGCCACCGCAGCAAACCCCCCAGTGGGAGTGACCGGGGACACCCCCGCAGCAAGACCCCCCGCTTTGGGGGGACTCTGGTGAAAAAACCGGGTCCCACTTTGATTCCACTCCCTGGGAGGGCTTACCCATCGCCTGGGTGGTCCAGTGGATCCACCTCCAGAATCGTTACAACAATGTTACTAAGTCTCGACGCTGAAAAGGCGTTCGATACAATATCATGGCCTTTTCTGACAAGCACACTGGAGACTAGGGCGTTTAGGAATGCTTTCTTACATTTCCTCAAATACATTCAAGAGGGCTCACATAGTTCCCTCATAGTGAACGGGAAGGTAACTCAGGAGATAGACATATTACGGGGAACGCGACAGGGGTGCTCACTCTCACCCCTCTTATTTAATTTGGCCTTAGACCCACTTTTATATTATCTACTTCCCCCGCGGCCCTTTGCGTTTGCTCCAGGAGTCCCAGAGTTACTGGACCTTGCGGCACTCGCAGATGACGTACTGCTAATCAACCAGAATCCCTGCTCCGCTCAGCCAGGAATTATTCAGGTGTTGGAGGAGGTGGGAGCCTTGGTGGGCTATTCAATTAATCTAGATAAAACGCAAGCCCTAATGTTGAAGGGACCGTTTAGACCGACCTGGGCCTCCCACTTTCCATTTAAATGGTGCACGTCCTCAATAGAATATTTCGGGGTGAGAATTCCAAAAAATCCCAGCCCAGATTTATAGATGTAACATCACAACATACATAGAAGCATTGGACAATGTCCTTAAATCCTGGAGATACCTACCTATATAAACTAGCGGAATTCCCTAAACTTTTATATATCTTACACACCCTCCCGGTCTACATCAGGCCCAAGGATGTAAAAGTCATTAATGGTCTGGTGCGCAAATTCATATGGAATGGGAAGAGACCTCGAATCCCGCTGGTTGTCTTACAACAGCCTAAATCTAATGGAGGCCTTAACCTCCCCGATGTGAAACACTTTAACTTAGCCGCTCTGATGTGACACGTGGCTGACTGGTTGCAAAATACCTTTGTTTTTACGAACACAACGCAAGACCAGTCTACCATGGGGCCAATCTCCCTGACCAATTTTCTCCATATGCCATACCAAAACCTAACTACATCTCAGAAGTCAAACCCGCTCCTCCTTTCCACCTGGAAGGCGTGGCAGAAATTACGGTCTGGTATGGGCACCAAGGCTCCTGTTCCTAACACTACTGGCTAACCCAGAATTTCAAGATGGACATCCACACAGGGAATTCAAAATTTGGCATACAGCGGGGATTCACAATATATCTCACTTAATAGACACAAAAACCAGGGCCATGATCCCATTAGACGAATTAAGGGCAAAATTCCCTGGTGCTAACATGTCTTTCTTTGCATATTTAAGTGCCAAAAGCTACATCTCCAAAATTATGCCGCTGCTTAGGGAAAGCGACTGGGATCCGGTGATATGGAAGTGCATGACTTATGGCACCTCCAACAGAGGTTTTACTTCATACCACTATAACTTTATCCACATTCCAATTAACTTCGGCGCCTCAAACATGGCCATTACCAAATGGGTGCAGGACAACCCCAGTTTAGATGTTCCCACTCTGCTAACAGCCTTTCGAAACAACCGGAGGTTTCTGCCATCAATCAGGTACCTCGAGATGACCATGCAGCTATATCATAAAGCATACATCACCCCGATAAGGGGACATAGGATGGGCATTTTTGATGGGGATAATTGTTTAAGATGCAGGGCGGCAGAGGCTGACCTATTTCATTGCTTGTGGGGGTGCCCGGTAATTCAGAAGTTTTGGAAACAAATAGCTAGTTTCACAACAACCCACTTAACAAACTATGTCCCTTTCACTCCCTCTTGGGCAATACTCGGTCACATTGACAGGGAACTGACCAGGTGCACACCAGGTAGCAGGAAACTGTTACATATAATCTCGCAAGCAGGAGTGAAGGCTATCATTCAGACCTGGATAAACCCAGCCCCTCCCCCCTTCCAATTATTTTTGGAGAAACTTTCATTCAACATGAAAATAGATTGGGTGGAAGCATCCTTAAAAAATAGACACACACGGGTAAATTTTTCGAGATATGGAAAAGCTTTATTGCTATCTTGCCTCAGAGAATTCGACAGGCAATCAGAGAATGTTTCGCACTGACGACATGGTACTTGGAACGAGTTTTGGAGGGATGCTCCTCTATAAGCGATAGAGGTGACAGGGGTTGGGGGTCCTGAGGGTCCGGAATGCCGTCCGTCCGCTGGTGGTCCTGATTGCCTATGTGAGCGACAAGTTACATGGTTTGTAGGCTATAGAGACACATGTCTCAATGTGAACTGTTCTTACCGTTTTAAGTAGTGCCTACCAGATTTTAATACATAACCCTAACATGTGACCTTGAGGGCACACATGCATATTGGTGGGTACTGTGTATCTTACGCAATCTGTAGCATTGATGTGCAAAAGGTCTTAATGTATGTTTAGACCACATTCTCATTGTTAGTATAGATATTGATAACTGGATACTTTTACTTCTATGCAGTTCAAATGACATGTTTTGTAATGTTTGTTTTTTTTTCTTTGGTTATGTTAAGAAGGAAAAATGGAAATGGGAGAAGAGGCAACAATGTGCCGCCAAGAAGCTGTCAATACTACAATCTTATTGAAATTTTCCATATGACTGCAACTGTAACTATTGCATGTGTTATACAGATGTACACTTGTATTTCTTCTGTTATTTCTTCTGTTATTTTGGTTGGCATTTTGGTGTCTAATAAAAATATTTTAAAGAGGGGAGGGCTCGTGCTTACCTCCTGGCCGCTCCCGTTCACTCCCGGCGCTTTCATCCTCGTTGAGGCGGTGGGGGTCGGTGTTCGCGTGGCGGCTGCAGCCAGTTACGGGCTCGAGAGGTCACGTGCATGAGACGGTGTGGCCTGTGATTGGCTGGAGCTGTCGCGTGGATGATGGATGTTCGCTACTTCCTGTTTGGACGGACCAGGAGTGAAGGGGAGCGTTCAGTGACTGTATGGGAGTCTTCTCTTCTATTGTTGCTCATATATATATATAAAAAAAAAAAAGTGGTTTCTAACAGACATTTGTTCTTCACAATTGTCAAGACTGGCCAAATGATCATGTTTTGAATTTTTGGGGGCATGTTGCTGTGAAATACAGCTATATTACAGGTCCTATTATAAAAATGTGGTTTTGTGCTTTCTAACAGACATTTGTTCTTTACAATTGTCAACAGTGGCTCAAGGGTGATGTTTTCAAATTTATGTGGCATGGTGCTGTCAAAAACAGGAATAGGTAGGACACTGTTAATGGACACATATTGCAAAATGACTTGTTTTTGCAAGATCTTTAACATAGCTAGGAATCCCTGTAGTGAGACAACCCATTTAATACAATTAAAAATAAAGAGAAACAAAGTTGTGGTGGGATTCCATCCTATTTTAAAAATGTGTCTTCTAGAAGTAAACTACTAAAAAACTTGCATGTACAAAATAGCTGATACATATTTTCCTCTGATACATATATTCCTCTGAATTGTACAAGGGAGGTACAGGAAGACTTGAACAGATGTAGGTTATTCAGAGGACATGGTGTATGGAGCACATTCGCCACCCCAAGAACAGAGACAATTTCCTCCAACACGTTGAGTAAAACGAGAAAAAGAATGCCAAGAAAAAAGGGCACCTGGGTGAAACAGGAGCGTCAACCACCAGCATTTCCAAGTGAAGCTCAATTGCTCCGCACTTATACGGAGGGGCAAGCGGTCTCGTAGAGGCAGAAATTTCTCAAGCGCTACCCAGGTCTTGACTGTGCACTGAGGAAGGCTGGAGGTCTTAGCTCACACTTCCGCACACTGCTTCAGCACAACTGTTTTCGTTGCTGCGTCATAAGGGAATTTTTGCCGTGTTAATGGATGACGGACGCCAGCCTGGGCTCTCACCGCACCCACTGTAACTCGGGCCCTGCTAGCTGAACCTGCGTGTTAATAGATGACGAACACCAGCCCTGGCTCTCACCGCACCCACTGTAACTCCAGCCCTGCTAGATGAACATGCGTGTTAATAGATGACGGACACCAGCCCTTGCTCTCACCACACCCACTGTAAGTCCAGCCCTGCCAGCTGAACCTGCGTGATCCACGTTTACAGCCTCACCCGCCTTGATCAGTAATTTCCTTCAACCCACTCGACAGTAGAATGCAGGATTTTCAGACAGGCCTCGTTGACCTACTGGGGACATCTGTTTCGTTTGCTTCACATTCTAATGTCACGGTGGAACAATGTCACCAGTAGAATGGCAAGTAGCTCTAGCAGCAGCAGTATTGGAAAACGAGTTGTTTTTAATATAGTTTATTTCTTATTTAGAAATTTTCTGCTGACGGTCCATAAGGGCACCTGTGCGGGTTTTTGAGTCATGCTGCGTTACAGGATATGGATAGTCAATGTCCATTTCACTAAAATACTGCTTCAAAGACTACTTTCTTCCGGCACTTTTTAATCTGTGTGTCATGCAGGTTTTTAGGTCATGCTGCGGTCCAGGACAGGCATGGTCAATGTCCTGTTCAACTAAAATGGTGGTTGAAAGACTCCTTTTTCCGGCACTTTTTAACCTGGGGGTCATGCAGTTTTGGGGCTCATGCTGTGGCCCAGGACAAATATAGTCAATGTCCAGTTCAACTAAAATGGTGGTTGAAAGACTCCTTTTTCCGGCACTTTTTTAATCTGGGGGGTCATGCAGGTTTGGGGCTCATGCTGTGGCCCAGGACAGGTATAGTCAATGTCCAGTTCAACTAAAATGGTGGTTAAAAGACTCCTTTTTCTGGCACTTTTTAATCAGTGGGTCATGCAGGTTTGCGGGTCATGCTGTGGTACAGGCCCGGTATAGTCAATGTCCAGTTCAACTAACATGGTGGTTCAAAGACTCCTTTTTCCGGCACTTTTTAATCTGGGGGTCATGCAGGTTTGCGGCTCATGCTGAGGCCCAGGACAGGTATAGTCAATGTCCAGTTCAACTAAAATGGTGGTTGAAAGACTCCTTTTTCCAGCATTTTTTTAATCTGTTGGTCATGCAGGTTTTGGGCTCATGCTGTGGCCCAGGACAGTTCTAGTCAATGTCCAGTTCAACTAAAATGGTGGTTCAAAGACTCCTTTTTCTGACACTTTTTAATCTGTGGGTCAGACAGGTTTAAGGGTCATGCTGCGGTCCAGGACAGGCATAGTCAATGTCCAGTTCAACTAAAATGGTGGTTGAAAGACTCCTTTTTCTGGCACTTTTTAATCTGTGGGTCAGACAGGTTTAAGGGTCATGCTGCATTCCAGGACAGGGATAGTCAATGTCCAGTTCAAGTAAAATGATGGTTCAAATAATACTGCCTTCTGGCACTTTTTAATTTGTGGGTCATGCAGGTTTAAGGGTCATGCTGTGGTACAAGATAGGGATAGTGAATGGTCTGTGACTTTTTTTCTGTGACTCTTGTTGCCTAATTGTCTTGCCTAAGAAGTAGCACTTATCCATTTGACTGTTGTGGATGTTAATTCCAGCTTCTCCACCCCTGTTTGGGTGTAAGAATGAAGGTGTTGTTCCTCTCCCATAGACTTTAATGGTCATCGGCGATAATCTGTTATCGACTATCGGATATCGTCATGATAATTGCCGATATCGACTATCGAATCGAAAACGATAGTTGACACAATCGCTCATCACTAGCTAAATGGCCAAGATTAGAGCTATTTCGGATCCGAGCCACTAGTGGTAGGTCCTGGCTATTATTATTAGCTGTTACATGCCTAGAATGAGTGAACCCGCTTAATACTCCCCTATGGACATGTTATGCATCAGGAAGGGGTTATCTATAAATAATGACACTGTGGAATAAACGATATCATATTAATGTCTGGACTGACGTCAGTGAAGTGTTAACAATTAGGAAGTAACAAGTGTCTTGTGTAAATGTAGTCATGGTTACACAATGCAATTCTGCAAGTCATCACTGTATTACTAAATTTAGGACCTTCCCCCTTTGTCTGCTAACTATGCATCTGCTCAGCTTCATAGTGATTGGAAAGTTTTTTTTTACTCCACCTGTTTCATTGCATAACATTTGCATTTATAATCTGACATCAGCATCCCCCTGAGGATTAAAAAAGGAGAACATGGTCAGGTATTATTTGTAGATCGGATTTTGATCGGTGCTGGTGACTTAATCTCGTGTCACTTAAACATTAAAAGGCCTGTATCAAGAAAGACATTTAACTTTTCTATAGGATAGATGATAAATGATTTGATTGTTGGGGTTCCAGCTGCTGGGACCCCACTAATTGCGAAAACTGAGTCCCTGACTCAGAGCGCTGTACTTGTTTATGTCACTTCCATAGACTTTAAATGGAGCAGCAGAACGCATGTTCGACTGCTGGTCCATTTAATCCCTTCCTAGTTGCTTGAGTGTGGCAAGGAAGGATGGGGGGTGGGAATGAGGGGGACCCCTTTTTAGCAGTTCCAAGAACTGGCATCCCCAGCGATCAGACATTTATCACCAGTAGGTGATAAATGTCTTTCGTGGTAAAACCCCTCTAAGGGCCATGCTTTGGATAAGCCATCGGTGTTTCACTCTAAAAACAAAATATGGTCAGTACATCCATTTAGAAAAATTTGTATATAAGTGCACGTTGGTGTGGCAGCCAAAAGCAATGCAAACACAATATCAGCAGCACTCTACAAGTACTAAAAACTGTCAAAGGGGGGCATAGGAATTTTTGGGAAAAGCATTTCTGCTACTTTGGAATATATGAAAATGTTGAGGTTCTTAGGCTAAGTCTACACAGCATAGAACAAAAAACTTGTCAAAATCTAAAACCTAAAAACGGATTTGAACATCAGTTTTTTGCCCAAAGCAGCTGTATTTCCGACAAGTTTTTTTGCTGGTTTTTGGACTGTTTTTGGGCAGTTTTTAATGTATGCAAGATTCATGTAAGTTGTTAAACACCTGGGCAGTTTTTCAGCAGAAACGTCCAAAAACCGTTCCAAAAAACATCCTGAGGGTTACATAAACTTCAATAGTAAATTTTGTGCCACGCTCTGTTGTTTTTTGCAACATGTTACAAAAAACGACCAGCAACAAAGGGAAAAAGAATGTTCTGTGGAGACAATAGGACATTCTTACTATTGACGTCTATGGTTTTAGAAAATGAAAAATGCTGAAAAAATGACTTAAAATTTGTGCAGTGGAGACACAGCCTTAGATTACATGTTTGATCAAAACTGTAAAAGCCTATCTAACGACAAGGCGAACTCAGTCCAGATGGGAAACTACTCTATACAGTGCCTTGCAAAGGTACTCGGCCCCTTTTAACTTTTCAACCTTTTGCCACATTTCAGGCTTCAAACATAAAGATATAACATTTTATTTTTTTTGTGAAGAATCAACAACAAGTCGGACACAATTGTGAAGTGGAATGAAATTTATTGGATATTTTAAACTTTTGTAAAAAATAAAAAACTGAAAATTGGGGCGTGCAAAATTATTCGGCCCCCTTAAGTTAATACTTTGTAGCGCCACCTTTTGCTGCGATTACAGCTGCAAGTTGCTTGGGGTATGTCTCTATCAGTTTTGCACATCGAGAGACTGAAATTCTTGCCCATTCTTCCTTGGAAAACAGCATGAGCTCAGTGAGGTTGGATGGAGAACGTTTGTGAACAGCAGTTTTCAGCTCTTTCCACAGATTCTCGATTGGATTCAGGTCTGGACTTTGACTTGGCCATTCTAACACCTGGATACGTTTATTTGGGAACCGTTCCATTGTAGATTTTGCTTTATGTTTGGGATCATTGTCTTGTTGGAAGATAAATCTCTGTCCCAGTCTCAGGTCTTTTGCAGATTCCAACAGGTTTTCTTCCAGAATGGTCCTGTATTTGGCTCCATCCATGTTCCCATCAATTTTAACTATCTTCCCTGTCCCTGCTGAAGAAAAGCAGGCCCAAACCATGATGCTGCCACCACCATGTTTGACAGTGGGGATAGTGTGTTCAGGGTGATGAGCTGTGTTGCTTTTACGCCAAACATATCGTTTTGCATTGTGGCCAAAAAGTTCAATTTTGGTTTCATTTGACCAGAGCACCTTCTTCCACATGTTTGGTGTCTCCCAGGTGGCTTGTGTACAAAAAAATAATAAGGAGATAAAGGTCTTAAAACTTAACTTTTACTATATCTAAATATAAAAAGTAATAATAATAATTACAAAACATCAACCATCTCTCAAACGAACTCGCCGAAGGACACAAAAGGTAGGAGAAGGGGACTCTAGGGACCAATGACAAGTGACCATATCAGGCCCTATAATGCACACTATAGTCCCTATCCTGACCAACAATGCAGGGGAGTCGCCCTGATGAGGGCGTTCCTGTCAGGAACCTAACCCTTATAAATCCCTAAAAAATCCCTATGGTCCCGTCCCACCAGACAGTACGTTTCGATCAGTCCCTTATGAAAAACTACCGATCACTTCAGGGGACATGTTAGGAACAAAAAATATATATACAAAGGCCACAGGTACATAAATAGGGGCTCAGATGTAAAGTCCCTAAAATTAAAGGGGTTCTATCATTTCATTAAATGGTCTTCAGAATAAGGGGACAGTGAAAACAAGCAACTTTGCAATTGGATGTCATTAGCAGAGCTGTCTTGTTTTCACAGTATTCCTTATCTTGTGTTTTGTTTGCACTGATATCCAGTGCTGGTCGAATCCCTCCGGATCCCTCCTCCTTGCATTTCACTAGCTGAGAGCTCATTTACATTCTGTGCAGCCCCAGGTCGATTCACAGAGCGAGCATTCCTGTGTCTCTCACTCAGGGACCGGCACATTTTCACCGGCACACAGCCAGAAGAAACAGAATTACACTGAAGGGCTTACACAATCAGGGAACAGTACAATTTGTGTCGATCCCTGCCTGACTCAGGGTTAGGGGCCGTAGCCTTTTCTCTCTCCACATCCAGCAGAAACAGACTGCAACAGATTCTACAATGAGAAAACATGACAGTTTTGTCCCGGTGCCTAACTCTCCTGCATAGAAGCGAGCTCTGTGCCGTTCCTAGAGCTGGATTTAAATGTAACACATCTCCAGCTGTGAGAGGAGAAGAGATCAGTCTAGATTGAATGCAGCCTGTGGTATGTAGCTAAGACTGATAGGGAGAGACACAGTGACATGTGGACTCAGAGAGGGGGGGGGGGTCTCGGGAGCCAGCAGTGAAGGGGGATGATGTCACCCAGCTGGGAGGGGAAGAAACGCCCCTGCATTTGAGGAGTTGACAAGCTGAGAGCAGTATGAGTCAGCCGAACTAAGGAAGCGATACATCCCCTTTAAGGGTTAAAGGGTGGACTCAAAAACCCCTCCCCCACCAGAGATGACTTACTGTTTGGGGTAAGGAGTATCTATTAATGGTGTCCAACCCAAAAAGAATGGGCACATGTAGCGGATGTAATAAAGGATCATAACTACAGTACCTTCAATTGATGTTAAGTCTGGCACTGCATAAACAGTGGATCCAAATAATGGCTGACACAAAAAAGTGTCTCATAAGGTCTCCAAGATCCCTTATGGGACACTTTTTTTGTGTCAGCCATTATTTGGATCCACTGTTTATGCAGTGCCAGACTTAACATCAATTGAAGGTACTGTAGTTATGATCCTTTATTACATCCGCTACGATGTGCCCATTCTTTTTGAGGTTGGACACCATTAATAGATACTCCTTACCTCAGAGAGAAAGTTATTTCTGGTGGGGGAGGGGCTTTGAGTCCAACCTTTAACCCTTAATCTTAGAAAGTTTACATCTGAGTCCCTATTTATGTACCTATGGCCTTTGTATATATATTTTTTTGTTCCTAACCTGTCCCCTGAAGTGATCAGTAGTTTTTCATAAGGGACTGATCGAAACGTACTGTATGGTGGGATGGGACCATAGGGATTTTTTAGGGATTTATAAGGGTTAGGTTTCTGACAGGAAAGCCCTCATCAGGGCGACTCTCCTGCATTGTTGGTCAGGATAGGGACTATAGTGTGCGTTATAGGGCCTGATAGGGTCACTTGTCATTGGTCCCTAGAGTCCCCTTCTCCTACCTTTTGTATGCTTCGGCGAGTTCGTTTGAGAGATGGTTGATGTTTTGTAATTATTATGATTACTTTTTATATTTAGACATAGTAAAAGTTAAGTTTTAAGACCTTTATCTCCTTATTATTTTTTTGTACAATTCTGTCGGTCAGGAGGCTTAGTGTGCCATCACATAATCCATGTGTGGTTTTTTCGTGTTCTTTACAGGTGGCTTGTGGCAAACTTTAAACGAGACTTTTTATGGATATCTTTGAGAAATGGCTTTCTTCTTGCAACTCTTCCATAAAGGCCAGATTTGTGCAGTGTACGACTGATTGTTGTCCTATGGACAGACTCTCTCACCTCAGCTGTAGATCTCTGCAGTTCATCCAGAGTTATCATGGGCCTCTTGGCTGCATCTCTGATCAGTCTTATCCTTGTTTGAGATAAAAGTTTAGAGGGACGGCCGGGTCTTGGTAGATTTGCAGTGGTCTGATACTCCTTCCATTTTAATATGATCGCTTCCACAGTGTTCCTTGGGATGTTTAAAGTCTGGGAAATCTTTTTGTATCCAAATCCGGCTTTAGACTTCTCCACAACAGTATCACGGACCTGCCTGGTGTGTTCCTTGGTCTTCATGATGCTCTCTAAGCTTTAAACGGAACTCTGAGACTATCACAGAGCAGGTGCCATTTATACGGAGACTTGATTACACACAGGTGGATTATATTTATCATCATCAGTCATTTAGGACAACATTGGATTATTCAGAGATCCTCACTGAACTTCTGGAGTGAGTTTGCTGCACTGAAAGTAAAGGGGCAAAATAATATTGCACTTTTCAGTTTGTTATTTTTACAAAAGTTTAAAATATCCAATAAATTTTGTTCCACTTCACAATTGTGTCCCACTTGTTGTTGATTCTTCACAAAAAAATAAAAATTGTATATCTTTATGTTTGAAGCCTGAAATGTGGCAAAAGGTTGAAAAGTTCAAGGGGGCCGAATACTTTCTCAAGGCACTGTATGTAACCTTTCTTGGTGTCTGTCCAGACTTCCACATATCAGAGACAGTAGATTCCAGATATAACCTGATCTGATTAAGAAACCTGTGAAGATAGGTGGAATGCAAAGACCAAGATGGGGGCCAGCCACTTCCCCATGCAAACAGTCTAAAAACAAAATATGGTCAGCCCATCCACGCTGGTGTGGCAACCAAAAGCAATGCAAACACAACACAATATCAGCAGTACTCTACAAGCACTTGCCGTTGGTAGATGGGCTTTTACAGTTTTGATCAAAAACGTAAACTAAGAACATCAAAATGTTCATATATTCCAAAGTAGCAGAAATGCTTTACCAAAAAAACAAGCAAATTGAGGATCTGTTACATCCAGTAGAGGGTGCTTGAGCTTTCAGCTCTCATCCCCTAATGCCTTGTGATATGCAGATGCCTAGTGGGGTGCAAAAAGGCCATTTCAAATCCCCACACATATATATGGTACTCTCCACAAGGAGTGATATTTCCCATTCTAAGCCACTCATTGCCTCCCACCCCCCTATGCAGTAAGGTTTTCTTTCCACTGAGGCAAAACCCCAAAACAGCTGTCTGCAGATGAGTAATGCTGTTTTGGCTCACATCGCTTCTGCTTTCTAAATTGAGGATTTGTTACATCTAATAGAGGTCACTTGAGCTTTCAGCTCTTTTCTCATAATGCCTTATGACATGTTCTGCTGGGTGAGAGTGTATCGTAAGTGGGCAAATGGAACCACAGCAAATAAGCTACATGGAACCTGTAGAGTACCACATTCCATTGAAGTGAGAGGTGTATGTCAGCTACGAAGGTGCACAAGGGCGAAGCAACATGATACAGTGGAGCAGCTCACCGCCAAAATAAAGCAGGGGGCTACCAGACGTGTCTAAAACAACAGTTCAGTGAACGTACTTCATATTGGGCTCTGAAGCAGATAGATGGTCACTGTACCTCTGCTAACAAAGTTGCATCGGCAGAAAAAGCTTCAATTTTCATGGAAGCATCAAAATTGGACTGCTGCTGATTGACAAAGGTTTGTATTCTCGGATGAGTGACTTTTCTGTTTCACCAAACAGATGGATGTTGGCATGTCAGGCAAGAAACATCAGTGAACTCTACTGTGTATGGGCTCTAAATTGCACAGATGGTCACTGCAGCTCTGCTAATGAAGGTGCATAGGCTTCAGTTTTCATAGCGGTATCACAATTTGACACCTGCTGATTGGCACATTGTTGTCTTCTCCAGTGAGTCAGTTTTCTGCTTCATCAAACGGATGGACGTTGGCATGTCAGGCAAGAAACATCAAAGAACAAATACCCTGCAACCATTGCTGGAAAAACACAACCTGATGGTGGCAGCGTTATTGTCTAGGGAATGATTTTGTGATATTCTCTAGACTCAATCATCCACGTGGAAGGCACTCTCAGCCGGTTTGGGTATTAATCTATCCTTGCCAATTGTCTTTCCTAGGGAAGAGGGGACCTTACAGCAAGCAATGCAACATTACACAGCTAGAAATGTTCCATATTGATTGGAAGAGCATAATCAAGACTTCCAAGTACTACCCTGGTCCCTTAAGGCTACGCTCACACGGCTTATTGTGGCACGAATAGAATGCGGCACAATACACTGGGTGTTTTAATTCCAAAGCACGAGGGGGGAGGTCGGCCGGGCGCCAGCCCCATAGGCATGCATTGTTAGCGGTGTGTATTCGCCGCTAACAATTGACATGTCAATTCTCCCCCCGCGCGTACAATACAATAAGAGCTATGAATTACCGTAACTGCGGCGTGCATTTCGCCACGTATAAAGTACAATACGCGACTAAATGCATGCCAAGATACACTGCATTTTAAGCCGTGTGAACATACCCTAATTCCTCAGTCTTTAACCTAATTAAGCACCTGTTGGCAACCTCAGTTGTCTTGTTTGCTTAAAATATTTGCTTCAAATGCTCTGTGAATCCACCCCACACACACTCCGGCAGCCGGGGAGATACACTGCAGTCAGCATGGTTACAGCATGGTCACTCCTAGCCCATGCGGCACACAGTGGTTACTCTAGATCTTAGCTGGTGCTCGTAATAATGTGACCCAACTATGTATTTAAGGGTCTTAATTCATTTGAGTCTCTGATCTGTAGATATTTGGGCTGAACTGGGGATCTAAATTAATTTTGGGGAAAGGTCTGAATTAATTTTGATTTCTTTAGTGTTAAAGGGTTATTCTCACCACAATGATTAACTTTAAACATGTAGGCAATGATAAATAAAGACTATTACCAAATACATTGCTGTTCTGATTTTGCTTTGTTTCGAGATAAATGGGATTTTATATCCTGCTTGTTTACACAAGCTTCCTGACCATCTTTATCTTCTCTCATTGATTCGGCTGTCATGGCCGACCATGGTGATTCCCTCTTGAGTGTTATCTCTAGCACAGAAGCTTGTTTAGCTATGTTACTTACACATTTTAAACCTTTAGAGCTCTGGAGCCTTTTGAATTATAAGTAACAAACCTCCTGCACTCATGTTATTGTAACAGACTTAGTTAGGAATATCAGAGCTGATATGCTAATCACTGCTGTAGAACCGCACACAGGCTAAGGAAGAGGAAACAGGGACGTGATCGCAGTCAGTGATTGGCTGCAGCGATCACATCCCACTAATTTACTACATGGAAGTAAGTAGCTGTCAATGGTGATGTAAGTGGAGGCATGTGACCGCTGCAGCCAATCATCATCTGGAGCAGTGACCTCCCCATTTGGAAGTGACAGAATGAATACAGAAGACCAGCAAGATTTGGCGCTTGAACCGGGGACTGGAGGAAGGTGAGTATAATTTTTTTTTTTACTGGGGTCCCAGGAGCTGCTGGCATAACTTTGGTAAGAGGTGGACAACCCCTGTAAGGATAGGTTCGCCCTCCTGAACTAATATCGTCCGTATAATCCTGAACAGCTGCTGGTGAGTATCCAGGTGTATATAGCGGTGTAGCCAGCACCTGTCCGTAGCCCTTGCTATGGTGAACACAGGCAGCTTGTGGGGCAGGATAGCACAGGGGATAGGTTCTTTATTTTACCCAGGAGCTGCTGCTGTTATTTTTGTAGGAGGTGGACAACCCCTTTAATATATGGACCACTGTTTAGTGAAGCTTGGTTTGTGTTCCACTCCAGCAGCCCTGAGCAGGCATTCCTTCCGTTTCTGGTACATGCTATGTACTAAGAGACATACACCTCAGGAAATACTGCCACACGTTACTGCTTCCCTGCAGTGTGGGAGTCTCGCTATCACATGAGCGCAGGTACTGTCCACACCTGTGGATACAGAATCCTATGGACATAACACTTCCTGTGATAATGAAGTTCGCTCATCTCCTCTATCCCACATTTTTAGCTCTTCTTATTTCGGTGACTGACTCTTTAAGAGCTGCGCACGTAACGCGCATGCTCAGTTATGTGATCCGGAAGTGAACCGTACGTGTAGAGGTTTACACTTCTCCCACAATCCCTTTCTCCTTCCTTTCCGACATTGTCCCTAGACGAGTGAGTATGGGCCCTGGGCAGCTCCTCATCTGTATCTGTTACCATCCTCATCCCCTGAGCCCCCCGCACCGCTCACTACACCGGGGCTCTGCTCGGGAACATGTTCCCTTGTAATTCCATGCGGTTTGGGAGTTGTGTGCAGAGAGGACAGACGCTGCGGTTGCTATCATTGCGGGTTCAGACTTCTGAGCGCGGCGTCATGGCGGTGTACAGCCGCTATACGTAGTGTGTTAGGAGCGTACTCTGCGTCTAACCTGCTGTGCTTGTGTCTACAGGGATGGCGCCTGCAAAGAAGGGTGGCGAGAAGAAAAAGGGCCGTTCTGCCATCAACGAAGTGGTAACCCGAGAATACACCATCAACATTCACAAGCGCATCCATGGCATGTGAGTGCACACGGGGCTCAGGTGTGGCCGCTCACGTCTGCTCTCCACACCTGGGCACAGCTATGGCTCCTAGATAATTGGGGCAGCTGTGGCTAGTCTCAGGGTGATGTGCTATAGAGGCAGAGGAGTACATAGAGACAGCTCACTATAGGGTCCTCCTCCGTCCACACAGTCCTGGGTCTTAAAGGGATAGTATATGTCATCAATGTCTGGTGGGGCAGCTACACCTCTGGGTCCCACATCTATCTTGTGAAAAGCAGCCATGACACCTTCATTGAATGGGCTGTACTGACTTTTTCCAGCCTTACAATCTATGTAACTATGAGAAGGCGGAGTGGTGCACTCAGCTGTCCTCGGACTTCCCATGAGACTGATGGCATATCCTATCGCTGTGCTTCCCAGGTCTGTGGTGAGAGAACCCCTTTCATGATCTCCCTTGCAGTGTAGTCAGTTCTGATGAACACTCTAGGACTCTGGATAGTGATTGGGCCATGTATGAAAGCAGTCAGTGCTGCAGTCGGTTTGGTCGTTTTTGCTCTTGACAATTATCTATAAAAGGAAAGGTCAGATCTGTGTTCGTGGCTTTTGGGTATGTTCGCACGGCGTAATTGCGGGGTGAATATTTGTGCTTTAATATACCTGAAAGGTGCCCCGCAATTACAGAAATTCATAGAGAGCTATGAATTACATCAGCCCCCCCACCGCGGCGCTGGACAGCGTGTACTTAAAAAACACCCAGAGTATTGCGACGCGTACAGTACACACCGCAATATGCCGTTTGAACATACCCTTAGTTGGCAGATGTGGACCCAAATGTTCAGTAAAATCACACATTTTCTGTTTACCGTTTCTTAGGAAAGTTTCCCATTTTATTACAGGCATGTTTTTGGTTTTTTTTTGCAGTTGTGGAGTGTCGGGGGGGTGGGGTGTAAGTTTTAAATAAATGATACTGAGACTGTAATGGGATAAAAATGGGCCTACAGACTTGCCCTTATTCCAGCACTGATTGTGTTCTTTCCAAGTTTTATGCTAATTTATGGTCCTGGCAGTCAGATTGTTACTCCTGCGCAGTCTTGTACCATGGCCTGACGTCATTGCACATAGCAAGACCTCAGCAGTCGGTGGTTACTGCTGTGATAACTGTCATAACTTGAAGTTCATCTACAACGTTGGAATGAAGAAAAGTATGGATTTAAAAAAAAAAAAAACTTCTGTTACCTTAGCAGCCCTAATTTATTTTAACATATACACCTGGACACCCACTTAAATAATCTAAATGCTATTGTGAAGCCATCCCAGTTATATGTATGCAGCTATCCTCTGTCTCATTAACGGGGTTCTCCAGGAAAAGAAACTAAATACATAAACTGCATGTTCTAATGAAAATATCCCTAAATACCTTTAATTATTAAAGTCTGTTCAGTAGGGAATAATCATTATAGCAGAAAAAAAATGACCAGTGGGGCCCTTCCTGTTTAGAAACCTGTCCTGTAATGCAGATTACAGCAGTAGAATAGACTGGTTAGGCTCACTGTGATAACTGAGCATGTGTGCTGTGCTCAGTCAGTCTGACAGACTTGTGATGTTTGGGTCGGCTCTGCAGAGTAGACTGTTTCAAATAACGCCTAGTAACTAGCTCTGCCCACTAACCCAGTGAGGAGAAAGATCCAACGTGGTGATAATATGCAATATAACAGCTTTTCTAGTAGTTCAGAGACTGGATTGAGCCATTACTGCTTATCTTTAGTATTACTGCACTATATCTTGTGTGGTTTCTCGTACAACCCCTTTAAGTTTCTGTTTATTTCTACAGTGGCTTCAAAAAGCGTGCTCCCCGTGCTCTTAAGGAAATCCGTAAATTTGCAATGAAAGAGATGCGCACTCCTGACGTTCGCATTGACACAAGGCTGAACAAAGCTGTGTGGGCCAAAGGCATCAGGTGAGTCCTAATTTGTGGCACATAGTGGCTACCGGAGTGGTACATGGTTTATCAGCAGATGTCCAGCGAGTAGATTATTTTCCAGTGTTTACAACTTAAGTGCCTAAGGCTGGGTGTACACAGTGTTTTTTGATGCGCATTTCGCTGCAGTATTTGTAAGCCAGCTGAAACCTACAGAGAGAGAAGATATAATGAAGAGGGTCGCACCTCCTCTCGGTTTTGGACCCATTCCTGGTTTTGGTTCACAAATGCTTCAGCAAAATAAGCGTCACAAAACGGTGTGTAACCTCAGCATAAGATGGATGTGGTTTTAGCAGAAATATGTGACAAGAGGGTTTGAATTAATTTTCCTAACATTGCTTACTGTCGCACTGGCATGTTTTAGGTGCTCTTAAAGGTTTGTCAAGTTAAAAAATAAATATAAAATATATATATAATAAAGTTGTGCTTAGCATCCAGCACCTGTCAAATAGTCGAATAAAAAAAGGAATCTAGCAAGAGAACAAAGAGCGACTTTTAATAACTATATTTACTATTTTGCCATAGCCAAACTTAAACTCTATCAGTCCTCAATCTATAAAGCACTAAAACGTAACTTTTATTATGTATAACACTTAACCTCTATACTCACTATTTAAAAACCTGATTTCTAACCTCTCAATTTATCCCTTTCTAATTGTGAAGGAATAACTCCTCTATTATCAAGTTTGGTGGAACACCACCTATTAGCAGGGAAACCCTATATATACAGTGATTTGCAAACTCCAAACAGGAATCCAAAACATCTTACTTGGGCAGTCATCCCTAATCTGATGGGCATGAAACATATAAGGCTTCCATGTGAGACCCTCTGCAGCGGGTAACACAGTAGAAAGAGGCAGGAAATCACAAATTAAAATGTCATGCCTGACCTCCCCAGCACCATCCCTTGCTGGTCTTCTGTTTTCTTCCAGGTCTTGATTCCAACTGGATATCACAGCTGCTGTGATCACGTCATTGGCTGCCATTACTGTTTAGCACGCTTACTTGTGAACAGTGATGTCCACCAATGGCACATGACCACAGCAGCTGTAATGTCTCATTGGAATCAAGACCTGGAAGAAAAAGAGACAGGAGGAGAGTGAGGATGGCGCATGACTGGATCTGAAGGGAGTATTCATATTTATTTTTTTTTTTTCTTCTTCACAATGGACAGCAGTAAACTATACGTTTTTAACTGGACAACCCCTTTTAGGCATCTTTGCTCTCTTACTGCCAGCAGTTTGCCATTAGATTGTTTCCCATCACAGACCTATACCTCATTCATTTCCGTTCATTCCTTCCACTGTATTTTTTGGTCTGGCACACTATGTAGGCTGACCAGGACTTCTGTCCTTATCCCAGAAATAAACCAATTCCTGACATGAAGTGCTTCAAGATGATTTAAATGACTTTCTCTTAGTTATCTGCTCACTGACGTTTTCTTTTTCCGTTTTATTGTGATTTGATATTTTGGAGAGGAGTGGAAGAGGTCACTCGTTAGTTTTGGTCTCCGTTACAATGGTTTTAACTTGCAGATATTATCCTAGCATTGATAGTGTTACATGAGGGACCGCTATATTTTGAAGTTCCAGTGTTACTTGTAGTGTGTGCATATGACTTGTTGCCTTGTGTTTCCAGTTAGTCTGCAGGCTGCCTCTTGCTAAACCCAGCCCATTTGTATCATTCGTTTTATAAAGTGATGAGAGAAACACACTTGCACATTTTCATGAAAATGTGACATTTACATGCCAGATAGCTCCATAAAGTCTTACCACTTTGAGGAAACTCGAGGCAGCCAGTGATTTCAGCTTGTGATTATAAGCCCTCACATGTTAGATGCCATGTTTTTCTGTACAAAACAGCTGGCTACTAAATATTTAGATAGGATGTTAGTCAGTGACTTCTGATGTGATCATCTCATGATCACATACGACTTATTGGACACCAGCTCCAAACTAAAATGAACTACTCCTTTGTATAATGCACAAGATGCCAGACACGCTTACATTTAGCAGATAAATGGAAGGTCAGTTTTTACTTCTTACACCTCTATAATCTGCTGTGTACTATTGCAGATTAATTTTAGGTCTCATATACAGTATTTAAGCTCTTTGGTTCAGTCATTTCTAGGGTTATAATATTTTCAACTTTACTAGACCTTTGTTAAGCAAATTGACATACATCTTAGGCTATGTCTACACTGCACTTGAAAACAATCTTATCTTCGGCGCTTTTCGTTTTCTAAAAGCGCCGAAGATACGATCGTTCCTGCGGCCCCACAGGCGGCAATAGGAAAGACGAGCTGCTGTCTACACAGCTCCTCTTTTCTCTGCCCGTCTTTCGGCAGCGGTGTATTATACAACATGTTGTGTAATACGCCGTCTTCCCACACAATACAATTGGGCGACGTCAGGAAAACGAGAAGCGACCACGGTTTTTGTACAAAGCGCGACAGAAGCCGTGGTCCTACATTGGAGAAAAAAACGGCCGCTTTCAGGCTGGTTTTTATCCAATGCAGTGTAGACATAGCCTTAGTGTTCCGCAGCAAAGTGGCCACTTTTTGTATCACATTTTACAGCATGGGCACATGCAGCGATTGGCCATTCAAGGGCGCACCCCACCCCCATACAGTGCTATACATCCTACATTACAGGAACTGTATTGATGTATAATCTGTGACTGAACAAGGTGGCGCTGTGAGGGCAACTGCTTTTTAGTTTTACTAGCTCTGTACGGAACCTGTCCTCAGTGCAGGATGTGAACTTTACAACACTCGTTACATATACAGTGATTTGTTCCAGGATGACCACTGTAACTAATGTATTATCTGTATTTCTCTTTTTTTTCTTTTTTTTTTTTGTATCTGGAAAAGTACCTTCCCGCTTGTTTTGCGTTTTGTCGGGGAAGCCCCAAATGAGGATGAAGATTCTCCAAACAAATGACCCCATTGGTCACATATTTACCAGCCCAAAACCCTTAAAAAAAGGTTTAAACTTTTTTTGGGACGTTTGAATAAACCCAGGGGTTGCTTTTGGTAAACCAATTTTGGGACTTTCCCAATCTCCTTGGTTTTCTTTTTTGTAAAATACATTAAAAACTTGTGGCCAAGTTTGCAGTTGCCTGTGTTATGTATGACTACCTAGACTTTGTACTATGTAGGGTGAGGTTTTTAATAGCCTTTTTTGGATCCCCCACTGGGTTTTTTTTTTTTACATTAAAAAAGGGCTTATAGAAAAAAATTTGAAACAGGGGCCTCTTTTGGATGTTGTAACCCTCAATTTTTCTTTGTGACTTTTTGGGGCCTTGCGTTTTTTAAATGGATTGAAGCCAATTAAATTCATCTACAGACAGCTGGCTTAACACTTTTTACATTGCAAGGTTTTGGGGAAAGGCCCTAAGTGAATTGAATTTTTTTTTACATCCAACAGAGGGGGGGTGGGGGGCCGGGTCCCCCAATAAATGAAATTTTAACCCCGCTAAGCCCCCACTTGTCTCCCCCCCAAGGGCCAGAAAAGTTTTTTGCTCTGCACTGATAAGGGGACAAGAAACCCCAAAAAGCGGGGCTGTAAATGAATTTAACTGGCTTATCCTTTTTCACTTTGGCAAGGTCATTTGAGTAGTGAATTAAGGATTACTTCATCCAATAGAGGATACTGTTGAGTTGTTTTTTTCCCATAAGCCATTGTTCTTTTTGTTTCCTTGGGAAAACCCCAAACTAATAACTTTTTTTTTTTAAAAGATTTGAAATTTTGTGCCCAAAAAAAATTCCCATGTATTCCCAAGTTGGGTCCCAAAAAAAAAAGTACACTCCAGCCAGTAAAAAAATGCATTTCCCCCTTTTAATTCCATAGATAGAAGTGAAAAAAGTTTTCCCCAAAAAAAAAATTTTTCGGCAAAAAAGGGAAAAAAAAAATTTTTTTTTTTTTTTTTTTTAAAAAAAAAAAAAAAATTTTTTTTTGGGGGGGAAAACCCCTTAAAAAGGGCCTATTTATAAAGGGGGGGGGTTTTCCCCCAACCCGGGAAATCCTTTTTTCCCCCGGAATTTTTTTTTTCCCCTTTTTTTAAAAAAAACCCCAAAAAACCCCCCCCTTTTGGGGGGGGGGGGCGAAAAAAAAAAAAGGGGGGGGGGGGGGGGGAAAAAAAAAAAGGGGGTTTTTTTTGGAAAGGGGGAAAAGGGGTTTCCGGGGAAACCCCCCCTTTTTTAAAAAAAAAAATTTTTTTTTTTTTTTTTGGGGGGGCCCTTTTTTAAAATTTTTTTATTTTTCCCCGGAAAAATTTTTAAAAAAAAAATTGTTTTTTTTAAAAAAAAAAAAAAAATCCTTTTTTTCCCCCTTTTTTAAAAATAAAAAGGGGAAAAAAAAAAAAGGGGAAAAAAAAAAAAAAAAAAAAAAATTTAAAAAAATTTTTTTTTTCCCCTTTAAACCCTTTAAAAAGGGGGAAAAAAAAAATACCCTTTTTAAAAAATTTTTTGGGGGTTTTTAAAAAAAATTTTTTGGGGGGGGGGGGAAAAAAAAAAAAAAAAAAATTTTTTTTCCCCCCGGGGGGGGGAAAAAAAAAAAAAAAATTTTTTAAAAGCCTTTCCCCAAAAAAAAAAAAGGGTTTTTAAAAAAAAATTTTTTTAAAAAACCTTTTAAAAAGCCTTTTTTTTTTTACCCTTTAAAAACCTCTTGAATTTCGATAAAAGGGATATTTATACAGAAGGTGGCGCTTTAAATAGGGAAAAACCCTCAAATGGGCAAAAAACGCTTTTTTTTACATTTCCCCACTTGGGAATTTTTTGTCGTTTCCCCGTATTTCTACAGTTAAAAAATGAATGGGGCATTAGAAAGTTTCATTTTGTCCTTTCCAAAAAAAACGCCCCCCTCTGTTTTGTAATGAAAAAAATAAAAGTTATGGGGGTCTGGGAGGTGGGGGGGGGGAGAAAAAAAACAATGTGGCAAATAAAAATAGGCTGTAGTGGAAAGGGGTTAATATACAGTAGAAGTTCCAGCATCAGACATAACAGTATTCATTAGAGCCTCACTTTACGGCATTTATTTTATTTATTTTTTTCTTTTAGAATCTAGTAACTATTGTTAATCCAGCGTTTGTTTGTATTTCAGGTCTCCAGACAGTCAATGTGGATGAAAACTAATTTTGTTTCGTCATTGTTGAAATAAAAAAATTAAAACCATGCATCAGTTTGTTTTGGTCAAACCATTTTTTTCTGCCCGGAAAAAAACAAAGAAAAAGAACCTCTGCATGTGGACCGTACAGTGGAGTGAAAAGAAAGTATTTAAAGGGGGGGGTTTTACCCCGGGTTATTTTTCGTGTTTTATTTTTACCGTGTTTTTGCGCCCTTTTTTCGTGGCGCAATTTCCACCGCCCAATTTCAGTAAATTTATAGGAACTTCGAAATTTGTGTTGTTTTCCCTGGGCGTACAAAAACAAATCCCTTTTTTCGTCGGGGGGGGAAAAGTGACTTTCAATTGTCAGGGCGATTTTCGTGCCGCTGACAGGGTGTCTATGGGGGCCCGGCCGGGGTGTTCCAAAAAAACCCAAACGGGATTGCGGGGAATTTTTACATGTGCACTAGTATGCCGTGTGAACATACCCTAACTTGTGCGTGCTTAAAGGGATTTTTCCACCTAAACGTTGATATTTTAAATATGCCGGGTTTTATAATTTAGTTTAAAGGTTTTAGTTCACTCTTTTTAGGAGCTTAGTGGGAAAAAACAAATTCCCTTTTTAACAGTTTTAACGTGAGTAGGCATAAATCTTTTTAGTATGAAACACAACCGGCTGCTTATTTTTTGGTGCAGACACATAGCTGTACTTGAATGAACTGGGGAAGCATATGAATGACAGATCTTAAATAATCGGTGATGTTTCATACAACAGCCACCTTAATAGTATAGGTAATTAGTAGCCAAGGTGCTAATCACTTTTACTGTTTTGTAGTTTTCCCACTGAAAGTTCGCTGAAATCCCTGCCACTAGGTGTGTGTCCTCCAGTAAAAATGCTTGCCCCTGTAGTTTTGAAAAGGAAAACCCGGTTCCCAAAAAGGCCCAAAACGATTCCGAAATCTGAGATGGGGGGGGGGTGATCATTTTGGGCTCTGTTTCAATGCACAAGGCCCTTTAGGCATTTTTAAAGAGGGGAAAGGGGTTTGATCTTGGCAGCCCCAAATTTTATTGGCCAGGGGGTTGGTTTGGGATTAAATAAAGAGGGGGACAGAAATGAAATCTAAACAATATAGCTGTAATGAAGAGTATAATCGCAAATGATCCTTTGTGATGGAGCTCAGGGCTGGCGGTCACCTTTTCTTTAAAAATCACATCTGATTTAGGTCACTTGTATGTATCGGTATATTAGTGTATCCCAAAAAATATGGAAGAGTTAATTTATGTCCATAATTTAAGTCAGGTAGAGAAATACATTGTGTAACGAGTTTATACAATATATGTATTTCGAGTGTTTTTATTTGGATAAATATGGCTCACGGCTAAGAAACCAAAAAAACAGGATTTTTTGAAACATGAGGTCTTTTGTTGATAGTGGTCACCACCAAGGTTGCTAGCTTTTTTAAAAGGTCCTCAGCTGGTTCAGTAGGTAGATCATGGTGAAGACTTGATGACTTGACAATTGTCCAGAAGAATCATTGACATTCACGGAGGATAAGCCCCAAAAGGTAATTATTCTAAAGAATCTGGCTGTTCAGAGTGCTATATTAATGGAAAGTATGGTAGAAAAAGGTGCACGATCAACAGGGATGAGCACAGCTTTGCAAGGATTATCGAGAAACGGCCATTCAAGAATTTAGGGAGAGATTCCTAAGGAGTATGCTGTGGCTGAAGTCAGTGCTTCAGGAGCCACTATGCCAGTATTTCTCAACTCCAGTCCTCAAAGCCCACCAACAGGTCATGTTTTCAGGATTTCCCACAGAATGCACTGACAGTAATGATATCACCTGTGTCAGGAGCTCCAGCAGAATGCATGGACAATCACATCACCTGTGCAATACTGAGGAAATCCTGAAAATTTGGCCTGTTGGTGGGTCTTGAGGACTGGAGTTGAGAAACACTGCACTATGCAGATGTAGCCCACTGTGGCGTTCCTTGTGTCTAGCCACTTATGACCCAGCAGCGTTTTACCTGGGCTAAGAAAGAGAACAAGGACTGGGCTGCTGTTCATGGTCCAAAGTCCTGTTTTCAGATAAAAAGTAGATTTTGCATTTCATTTGGAAATCAAGGTCTGAGTCTGGAGGGAGACTAAAGAGGCCACAATCTAAGCTGCTAGAGATCCAGTGTGAAGTTTCCCCTTCAATGATGGTTTGGGGAGTCATGTTATCTGCTGGTGTTGGTCCACTGTGTTATATCAAGTCCAAGGTCAGTGCAGCCATCTACCAGGAAGTTTTAGAGCACTTCAGGCTTCCCTTTTGTGTCCAGCTTTGTAGAGATGCTGATTTTTACTTTTCAGCAGGACCTGGTACCTGCCCAGTCTGCCAAAAGTACCAATAACTGGTTTAATAACTACGGTAACACTGCTGGATTGTTCAACAAACTCACCTGACCTAAACCTCATAGAAAAACAAGAGGCGGATGAAACACCAGAGCCCAGCACTATAACTAAGCTGAAGGGCGCTATCAAGGCAACCTGGGCTTCCATAACACCTCAGCAGTGCCACAGGCTGATCGGCTCAATGCCACACCACACTGATGCAAGTAATTCATGCAAGAGGAGCCCAAACACCGTACTGAGTGCATATACTGTACAGACTTCTCAGGCCAACATTTCTGTATTGCAATTTTTTTGATATGACCTTACACATTATTCTATTACATTTTGATAAACTGAATTTTGGGCTCCACATTTAAAGAAATAAATGCTTGAAACATCGCTCTGTGTGTAATGAGTCTATACAATATATGGATTTCATAATGACTTAAATGGACATAACTTTTCCATGCTATTCTAATTTACTGAGATATACTAGTATGTAAGTGAAAACCAGGAGTGGAAACTACACAGAAAAATGGGAAGAATTGCACCACTGTAATAATTTTTTTCCCCTCATGGAGGTTATTCCATCTTTGAACAGCTGAGGTTTTCACAACAGACATTATTTAACCCCTTCCCGACATTGGACATAAGGGTACGTCCTAGCAGGAAGTGACTTCCTGCAAATCGACGTATAGGTAGGTCCTAGACATGGGACCAGCTGTATATGTCAGCTAGCCTCATGCTGCATCACCTAGGGCTGAAGTGATTAACCCCTTAGCTGATGTGATCTATAGTAATTGCCACGACTCGTTCAGTCCACCCTCAGAACAGTTGCGTCAGGATCGCTGCAGCTGTCTGCTTATCTGACAGGCCGGAAGTTTTCCAATAGCTTCTGGGCTGTCTGTTACGTCACCATGCCCGCCTGTGCCCTGTGGGCATGGCCAAGCATTGCCATAGAGACCAATACATAGCAGTTAGATCACTGATACAAATCCCCTATGGGGAAAAGTGTTTAAAAAAAAATAAAACCCTTTAGACCTCCCTTTTCCTGTTTACAAACACCAATCGCCCCCAGAAAGAATAAAGTACACATATTTGGTATCGCCGCGTGCACAATGACCTACCCGAAAAATCTGTCATGTTAATTAACCTGCACGGTGAACGCCATATAAAAAAAAAAGTCACAGAATTGCGATCTTTGACTTTAAAAAAGCCCGTACACAGCTCTATTGAAAAATAAAAAAGTTGTGGCTGTCAGAAGATAGCAATGCATAAATATTGTTTTACACATTAAAAACACTTTTTTTTTTTAAAGTGCTTCAAACTATGTAATAGTATTGACGCACAGAGTAAAACTAACTTGTCACATATACGGCACAGTGAGCCCTGTTAAGAAATAAAAAAACTCTAGATTTCGTTTTTTCTTCCCCTGCCTTCCCAAAAAAAACGATTTCCCCCTTACCCGGGAGCAGTTTTGGCCTTCTGACAGAGCCCTTTTTTAAAAATTGTCATGTGCACTTTATGGAGATAACTTTTTACATTTTAAACCCCTATCCGTGATTCGAGATTGTTTTCTCTGACATTGTACTATAAGTGTAAGAAATTTTGGCCCAAAAAATGATTGTTTATTTGTAAAAAATAAAAATTATGGTGGAAAATGTGAAAAATTTACCTTTTAAACTTCAAAATTTTGATGTAAGCAGATAGTTATTCCACCAAAAATAGTTTAAAATGTCAAAACCCATATGTCGCGTAGTTTGGCATATTTTTTTAAATGTCTTTTTTTTTTTTACGACATTGGGGGGTTTTATAAATTTATTAGAAATTTTAAAATTTTTCAGAAAATTTGAATATACATTTTTTAGGCCAGTCCAGTTTAACGTGACTTTGATTGACCTGTTGTTAGATCCCCCCATAAAATGCTCATTAAGAAAACCCCCCTAAAGATTCAAAAAAGATTTGGAAGTTTATTTAAACCTTGGTGTTTAAAAAGGAATTAAGCAAAGTGGGAAGTGAAATTTTAAAATTTTACTTTTTTTTCAGATTTTCAATTTTTATGATTATTGACAAGAATCGGTAAAGTGTCGGGAAAGGGAATTAATATTGATTCCCAGATTCTGCTTTTTTTAAGTTCCCCCAAAGTGGGGCCCTAGGCATTTTTTGGCTCCCACAAGCCCAAATAGGAGGAGACCTACTGGACTTGGGGCCCCCCCTTTTCATTACAATTTTTTTTTTTGGGGCCATTTGGTTTGCGGAAAACCCCAAGGTTCCAAAAATTAAAAAAAATACCCCTAAAAGACCCCCTATTGGAAATACACCCTTACGGAATTATCCAGAGGTGTAGTGAGTATTCGACCCCACGGGTTTCAAAATTTTTTTTTGCGTTCGGCTCTGAAAATAAAAAAAAAAAATATTTTTTCCAATATCTGCAATTTTTGCTGAAAATTTTTAATTTTTCAAGGAATCTTGGAAAAAAAAAAGCCCAAATTGTGTTACGCAATTCTTCCCCGTTTGGGCAATACTTACATGGGGTTTGGTAAACTGTGTTTGGGGGCCCCTGGCAGGGGGTACAATGGGAGGGGAAGCGCTATTTGGCTTTTTTGGCGCAAGAATTGGTGTGGGGCCAGTCGCATCTTGCAAAGCCCCCAAATACTAGAAAACAGGTGAAAACTCAGAAGTTTGAACTTTTTGGATCTTTCAACATCACCGCATCAGGATCTCATTCTATGGGAGTATTGTGCATTTGGGCGCAAAAGTTGTTTCCGTAGTTTTTTTTAGGCATTGGGCCATTTGGAAATAAGGGGGGAAACGCAGTTTCCACCATTGTTTTTGGCTCATTTTTACAGTATTGCCATAGGGATAAATGATGGGATACTTTACTATGGGGGTCGGTACAATTACAATGTATTATGAAATTTTATTTAGTTTTTTATGTTTTATTACATTTACACAAAGAGAAGCGTGTTGGGGGAGTTTGATTGATAAAGTTGCGTTGGCTTTGGTGGATCCTCATTATGACAGACATAGGGCATTTCTTTCATTGGTTTGCATTGACAGCTTGCTTGTGGGTTGAGTTTTGACGAGGATGCAGTTGATGTTTTTAGTGGTACATTATGGGGGCATTGATGCTTTGATCATTTCTATTATGGTTTTTGTGAGGACATTTTGTACAAAATACCGCAATTCTGGTAGCTGTTATTGTTTTTATTTTTTAATGCGGTCACTGTTGCAATAATAAATGAATGCTAGTTTTCCTCGAGGTGATATACGAGTACAAGCGCATCACCAAATTTGTATAATTTTTTTATTGTTTTAATGCTTTTTACACAATAAAAACACTTTATTTGAAAAGGAAAATCACGTTTTTGCCTTCACCGCAGTTGAGAGCCATAACTCTTTTCTTATTTTTCTGTTTTATGGAGCTGTGGTAGGGACTTTTTGTGCAGGGAGGAGTTGACATTTTTTATTGAGTAACATTTCTTGAGGGCCACAGGACTTTATGAATCGTTTTTAAATCCATTTTTTGGAAGGCAGGGTGAAGAAACTACTTTGCCAATCCTAGCAGTGTTTTTTTATTTTTATTTTTAATAGCGGTTCACCATGCAGTATCCGTGATAAGTTTGTTTTACTCTGTGGGTTGAGCACGATTACGGTGATACCCAATTTATGTAGTTTTTTTTATTTTGGAAAGCACAATTTTTTTGAAAAAAAAAAAGTGTTTTTATTGCGTAAAACAATATTTTTAGCATCGCTATCTTCTTATAGCCAGACTTTTTAATTTTTTCCATAATACAGAGCTGTGTAAGGACTTTTTTTTGCGGGATGAACTGACGTATTTAATTGGTACAACTTTGCGTTTATATTAGTTTTGCATCGCTTTTTCTTCCATTTATGTGCGAGGATGTACAAAATCGCAATTCTGGTGACTGTTTATTTGTTTTTACGACGTTCACTTACGGGTTATTAACATGTCAGATTTTATAGGGTGGGTTCGTACGCACGCACGGTCGATACCAAATATGGGTACTTTATTTAATTTTGATCTTTTCTTGGGGAGATTGGGTTTGTAAAGGGGAAAGGGCGATGTACGGTGTTGGTATTTTATTTTGTGTATTGTGATTTCTTTTTTACACTTTTTTTTTTCTTTTTCACAATTTGTAACATTTTCCCCTGGGGGGGGAATTGCGATGAAAGATCGTTCAGATCGTTCACTGCATTAGGAGTCAGCATACAGTTATAGCTGTATAGCTGGTCCTCCCATGGCAACCGTCTGTCACGCTGCCACACAATGCTTTTGGTGGGCCATCGTGACGTCAAGACAAACCCGGATGCTGTACAATTCAATCATCGGGCTGTCAGTAGGAGACTCAGTAGCGCGCTCAGGGCCTTACTGGTCGCCAGGGGATACGGCGCGGGCAGCAGGAGCACCACTTCTGCGCCGCAGCTGCGATGTCTGCCGACACGATGTCGGACATCGGGGGGGCGGGGGTTAATCCCCCGCGGAACGGAGCTCACTCCGGCCGTGGGGAATGCGGCATGATGCCAGCGGTAATATACCGACGGTTCGCCATGCCGGCGGTCTTGAGCGCTCCGCGTTGACGCGAGCAGATCGCACCTTTTGACGTACTCATACGCGCAATTTGCGGGAACCCCTACCAGAAATTGCCGTGATGTGTACGGCAAATCGTAGGTAAGGGTGTTTGTTTAAAAGCTATCATAAAATCTCAAGAGTGCACAAAAAATTATACCGTAAAAATGTCAACTCTCCAGCAAAAAAAAAAAACAAGCCACTACCACCAGCTTCGTACACAGGAAAAATAAAAAAGTTATGGCTCTCAGTTATGACGATGCAAATATGTGTGTTCCATTTTGCACTCAAAAGTGTTTTTAATGTGTTAAAGCAGTTATGAATAACATAAAAAACTACACACAATTGGGTATCGCTGTAATCGTTATTGACTGCTGTGTATAAGCTAACATTTCAATACCAGTAAGTATTGCTGTATTTTGTTAACCTCCACAAAAAAACTATGTTTAAAAATTGATCAAGTATCATATGCACCCATATGTTATCAATTAAAAAGGGGACAAAACTCATCCTGCAAAAAAAACAGCACCAAATCAGCTCCGTATACAGGAAAAGTAAAAAAGTTATGGCTATCAGACTAGGACGACATAAAAAAACAATTTTTTATAAATACATAGAAAAGTTATGTCATTTACCGCGCACACTATAAAAATGAAGTCCAAAAAACATTAGAGAACTGATTACCATCCCCCACTTGGTGTCTATGGCCCAATACTAAAAAAAAACCCCAAAAATCAGAAGGGGGCCAAAATGCACAAATAAACTAATAGGATGAGTTCCTGAGGGGTGGTATGTTGAATCCCAAAATGGGTGACTTCGTGGATGGTTGTATCTCTCTGGTATTATGAGGATTTTGCTATGCGACATGGCATTCACCAAAATCTGCGTTTCAAAAGCCAAATAGTGCTCCCTCCCTTGTATACCCTGCCAACCGTCCAAACAGCACTTCACACCCATACATAGGGAATAGATGAATTTGGTATAACAAAATTTGAGTTGATTTTTTTTTTTTTTACGGTTATACCTGAATAACTTAAACAGGTTACAGTAAAATTGCTGATTGTTGGAAAAATTTTTTTTAATTTTCACCGCTTAATGCTTAAGAAAATTTGTCTCACACCTGTGGGGTCAATATACTCACAACACCCCTGGATATATTCCTTAAGGGGTGTAGTTTCCAATATGTTTTTTTTTAGAGTATTTATTACGTTTTAGCACCTTAGGGTGTCCGCAGTTCTGAAATGGCGCCTACATAAAATCATAATGAAAATGAGACCCCCAAAGTCCAGTAGGTGCTCCTCCTATTCTGGAGCTTGTGGTTGAGCCAAATGGCGCGCTAGGGCACATCTGGGGATATCACAAAGCAAGGCCATACTAACAGTCAAAGGTGGACCAAAATGAACACAAGTAGGAGGTAAAAACAGGCCCCCGTGCTCACTTGGGAAGGTTGAGAAAGAGGTGCACGATAATTGATGACGCCTCACACACCCATCACTAGGAGAGCAGCTGGAATGGACAAAAAAAACTGCACATTAAATAGATATCAATTCAAACCAGTATGCAAAAAAAGTCACAGTGTAATACATGGGGAGATTGTAAAAATGCAAAAATACCGATAAAACAACTATTCTCACACCTTCTATGTATGAGGGTCGTAGTTGCTGGTATTTTGATTGCTTATGAATGAGGCAATACAAAAACACAGATAAAGCAACCACTCTCATGCCTTCTATGTATGAGGGGGGTGGTTGCCGGTATTATAATTGTATATAAAATAAAGCGAAACAGAGGGGGCCGCCCTTTGAACAAACATTGTGGTACTCCATGCGGCTTACAACTCTACACTAAGTGAGGGTGGGATGCCCTGCACCTGCAGGGTGTTCCAAAAAGGTATTAAAGGGAACCCTGTACAAAGATTATGCCCCCCGTGCTGAGGACAGGCACAATCCTAGTGACAGACCCTGCTGTTTCAGAATGATGTAGAGAGAGATTTTCAGGAGTCTGCTCATTATCAGCACAAGCAGGGTCACTCTGAAAGGAGACACCAATGTGTATAGATAACTCAGGATCCACCAGTCACAAGAGATGTCACAGTTCGCCCTTTCCCCTCCCTGCACATTAACTTCTTCCCAGGTCACAGAGCATGCCTAGAAAACTCTCCTATAGAAGTCAATGGGACTTATCCAGTCCTAAGGCTCCTATGTGCATGAAGCTGCTGTAAAATAGCTCTCTGACTGCTGTTAAAGTGTTGCAGGCAAGAAAGATTTCCCCAAAATAATATATGGACGACTGTATTTATAAATCTACAATCAGAAAAAAAAAAAAACGGCCAAGAAGAAAAGAATATGGATCAGGGTCTTGATTTAATAATAAAAAAAAAAAGCGACAGATGCCCTTTAACCCCTTAACGACCGCGCACGGTCTTTTGACGGCGGCCGGTGCGGGTCATTGGTCTGCAGCGACGTCTTTTGGCGGCGCGGCAGACATTGGGGTTTGCAGCGCCCGGCCCCGCAACTGCGCTGGGATCAGGGCTGTACTACACAGCCCCGATCCCAGAGCATCCCCTGCGAGCAACGGGGAGCGGAGGAAACCTCCGCAACCTGGTGCTTTAACCATTTGATTGCGGCGGTGCATTACCGCAGCGCAATCAAAGGGTTCCCCTGCTCTGTCGGTTGATCGGAACACCCGGTCACCCGACAGTGCTCGGGGAACGGCTGCACAGTCAGCACTGGGGACCTAGAGTGGCCCCAGAGCTGTCTGTGTATGAAGCCAGTGACCAGGACACACTGTGTGCTGTCCTGATTACTGCCTGTGTCAAAGTGACACAGATTAGAATGTATTAGCATATATGAATATGCTAATACATTACTAAGTGTAAAAAAAAAAAAAAGTAAAACAGTTCTCCCTTCATGGGATTAAAAAAAAAAAAGTAAAAAATATAAAATGTGTAAAAAAAAATTAATAAAAAAAAAAAAAATTTAATAAAAAGTAATTGTGCATACATTACACACAAAAAAACCCTGCACATATTAGGTATCCACACGACCGTATTAACCTGTAGAATTAATCTAACAAATTATTAAGTGAGGAATGTGAATGGTGTAAACTAAAAAAAAAAATTCTGCAATCATTTCTAAGTGAACTTAAAATATTCCCCCATAAAGTACAACTTGTCCCGAATAAAACGAGGCCTCATCCAACTGCGTCATTGAAAAAATAAAAAAGTTACAACTGTTGAAACGCAAGGAGGCAAAAAACTAACAAAAATTTCTGGTCATTAACTACTTTTCAGGCCTGGGGCTTAAGAAAAGATTAGAGTGGGCTCTCCACAGGCAGCAGTATTGGATCACTATTTTGACAGCTCTGTACCATTTCCTAAGCTGGGACGATCTACTGTGAGTTTGCAGCATGAAATGCTTGGAGAAACATATGGTGCAGTGTTTCTTCATGCTAGATGATTCCTATGTATTATGGAGCAGGAGAAGGCTTGCAGCCTCATCACTTTTCTCTTCCATGTAAGTTGGCTCCTAATGGCTTTCAGTGTATGTAGTGAGAGACTTGTATTAAGCCTTTACATGTCCTTCTCTTGTAGATGAACTATAGAAGTGGCTCCATCCTCCTCCTTCTGCTGGTTCAAACTAGTGGGGGAAAGGATTTCATTTTTTCTGATTTGCATTGTGTGGATTCACTACCCATTGGGATGCACTGATGAATTCAGGATTGTGATTCACTTTTGGTGAATTTATGAGGAAAGAAGGTAAGTAAATTATCGCACTGTGTAGTATAGGCCAGTGATTAGACAGAAGGCACACACAGCCATTGAGCTAATTAGCTCGTCCCTTCACAGTTGGTAGAGAAGATGCTGATTGCAGTAGAATTCATTATCTTTCTGCTAAAATGGAAGTGAAACCTGTTAGCCTTTAAAAAAGATTTTGAGAAAAAGTAGATATTACCACCTACAACATGAGGTGTGTGGTTACATTGACATTGGGACTGGAGGTATGGCCGCTTTAGAATCAGTGTTCAAGGCTATTGATCATATCTTGATCACTTAAAATCTTGGTGGGAGTGTAAATCATTGGAAAACTATTTTAAAAATAAAATCATTCCAAAAGGCCATAGAGATTACGCCTGCAGGGAGATTATCTGCTAAATGGGAACGGGAAGCAGTTAAAAGTTCCCTAAAATATATGAATATTTTTTGAGAGGAAGAGAAAGAAAATATTTGTTACTCCTCAGCCAGGCTAAAGGAATTAACAGAAAAAAACCTTGAAAGTCAAAACGGAAGACTTCATTAAAAAAGGAGTCTATTTTTAAATCATCCATGAGAAAAATTATTAACTTTAAAAAAAGGGAAAAACGAAAGGAAAAATTTTAAGGAAAAACGTGCATTTAACTTTTCCCAAGAAAAGAGATGGATCACCAAACCGATATCTCCTCGTCTGAATATAGGACCGCTACCTCCTCCTTTGTGCAAGGAGAGCGTCCCAAACCCCTTGAAAATGACCCCCAGCGGCCCCAAAGATCTGGGTTTTCAACTTCAAAATAGACTACAGGGGGCCCCGACCCCAAAATTGGTGCTGTGCTGAAGGGGTTTGGGCATTTGCCAAAGGACACCAAGATTAGCAGATTAGCTGTGGTCTTCACGGATGGGAGCAGGTTAAGGCTATGTTCACACGGCTTATTCCCGGGGGCAAATTTCGGAGGATTTCGCCCCCCCATTCGGATGGCGGGGGGGGGGGGGGGGGGTGGTGGGGGGGCAGCTCGCCCGGCCCTTAATCATTATCCACCGCCAAATTGACATTCACTTTTCCCCCTCGCCGTATTTCCTAACGGGGAGGGAACGGAAAACCTTGTTCTTATGAGGCTGTGGATTTCCGTAATGTTGGGAGGATTTCACCCTAATTTTGTGCAGTAGGTAAATTTTGGTAAATCCTGCCCAAAAAAAACCCTGTGAACATGGCCTTACACGAGCCAAATGACGGTCGGAGACACTGTGGAGAAAATTTTCTGCTTGCAACTCCTCTACATGACAGGGTTTTGGGAATGGGGGGAGTAATGGTGTGGGGAGGCACTCCCTACCCCCCCTATAACCAAAAAGGGGGTTTGTTTCAAAGGGGGGAACAGCTTTTAAGTGCTGGAAAAGTATGAGTCGAAGATTTTTGGTGTTAAATTTTGCAGGGCCGGCCCTGGCTAGGAAAATTGTAGGCAGCTGGTGGGGATGGAGAAGACCTGGTATTATTCCCCCTTGGGGCACTGTCTGGAGGTAATATGCGTCTGCAGAGCCTGTGTACAATGCTATCTACCACTATAGGGCATGTTTTGGGGACATTGCAGCCACAAACCCGTGTCAAAAAGGGATCTCCCCTATTCCCGGGGCATCTTGGTGTTTAAAATACAGTCTCTAGAGCCTGTGTACAATTGGTAACTGCCACTCTATGGTGGTAATTTATGTTTGCAAAGCATCAACGACTGGTATCTATCCCCATATGGTCACGGTCTGGCAGGAATATTGGTAATAGTGGAATGGTTTATATTCAGGAATAGTATGGTGGCATTATTCAATCACTATGAGGTGGTGATATGTGGTCATGGTGTTGTGGAATTATTCAGTCACTATGTGGTAGTGATTTGTGGTCAAGGCGTGGTGGAATTATTCAGCACGATGTGGTAGTGATTTGTGGTCAAGGCGTGGTGGTATTATTCAGTCACTGTGGTGGTATTAGTGAGTCACTAGGTGGTGGTGCTATGTGGTCATGGTGTTGCAGTATTTGATTTTTGTATAGCAGTATCATTGATAATTAGTCTTGGTTTGGTCAGTAACAGTATGATGATATTTGCTCCCTTTATAGCAATATTATGTGTTCACTGAATGATCATTATATATAGGCATCATCCATAGAACATTATTTTCCAGCTATTTTTATGCTTTATGTATTACTCTCTTCAAAATACTATTACAGACCCCCCCCCCCCCCCCAGTAACACTGCTGTTGTGCAGGCGCTGGTCTGTTGGAGGGGACGGGGCATGATTCTGTCAGGTGGGGCGTGGTTGGACGTCATTTGTTTTTGTATGTTAGAGGTGTGGCCTGATGTGTCGCTCTTTGCCATCTCTAAACGTTGGGCGGCATGGGTATCACTCACCTGACGGAAGAAGTTGAGCTGCAATGAAAGGCTACACACAACAATATAAGCTGATGTACTGAACTGATACTTTTATTTCACTGGATGGATTTTAGCCCCATTCATCGAGCATTTTGGCATCCAATTCACGATATCTGTCGAGATACCATACAACGTTATACCGACAGATACCACAATGGGGCCACAGACTTGTAGAAGACCATGCTTCTGTATAGTTCACTAAATAAGGCAAATGTAATCCAATTAATGCGATGTTTGCCCTATAGAGGTCCATGGCCCCATCATGGTATCAGTTTGACATCTTGAATGGCCTGCCAAAACTATATGTGAATGGGGCGTTATTGCATTTTATATTTACGTGCACAATTTTTTCATTTGCATTTTTTGTCAAGAAATGGTGTATTACCACTTTGCGCATGAATTGTAGTCCTTCATCCCATGTTGAGAAAATTGCAGCAACTATGACATGACCACAGTGTGAAAAATGCGCCCAAACGATCTTCATATTACAAAAAACTTTCCTTAGTTACATGTGGGAGCAGCTTGGGATGCTTTACTTTAGTTTCTGTAAGCTTTGTGTTAGACCAGGGGTGTCAAACTGCGGCCCTCCAGCTGTTGGGAAACTACAACTCCCATGATTTCCCACAGTTTTCAGATTATTTCAAATGCATGATGGGAGTTGTAGTTTCCCAACAGCTGGAGGGCCGCAGTTTGACACTTGTGTGTTAGACATTGCCTGGTACAGATATCCACAAGATAAAAAAAATCTAAAATCTGGAGGTATACCTGTGGATTTCTGCTCCAGATTTGCTCCATTTCAATGGGGATAATACGCATCTAGGCTAACCAACGTGGACTCCTTTCCTCCTCTTTTTTTCAGGAACACAGATTTCAGATCTTTGTCAAAATAAATTCATGCTTTAGTTCAGTGTAAATGATGGCACAGATTTCCATTGAAAACAACAGAATGTGAAATACAGAGGGTTTCACAAAGATTCAGAGTGGAAATAACTGTGTGAACATGACATGAATGTCAATGTAAAAAAAAAAAAAACGAAAAAAATTTTTTATTGAAAAGTGCAGCTCTTCTCAATCCAACACAGAAAGCACAAGTCAGTCAAGTTGACATCTTAACGACATAAAAATTCTAATGCAAATTGAACAGAATAAAAGTTTCAATTTCCAGCATTGAAACAACAATATTAGTGCAAACACAAAACAGAACTGAAACTCACATATACAAAATATTGGACACATGACAAATCCTGAACAAAATGAATATAATAATAAGAAGAAATGTTTGGCATGCCAGTACAGGATACAATTGAGTTTTGGAAGTTGTGTAGGCATCTTATCTCCTCAGGAAGCCTTCACAGAAGCGATGCATCCAAGAATGAGTAGTCATCCAGTGTGCTTTGGTAACTCAAGAATACAGAATGTCAGTGGAGGCCACAAGTGCTGTAGCTCTGAGTTCTAGTAAGCCACAACCCCTTGTCTCCTCTAACCAGCAGTTAACCATATTCAAAGGTATTGTTAGTTTCTTTCTTTAGTGTCCTAGTTAGCTTCATGTCTAAGGACAACAGAGTCCCTGGTGCTTTCCAGTGGATTGTTGGAGCATTTGTTGTGATGGATATATTGATTATCTCTGGTGCTGTTCACACCATATCAATTCATTGTTCCCTTCAGTTTTGCTGCCGGACTCTGCAATCCAGGAAGATTTTTGTTCATTCAGGACAACATGGGGGATGGCTGACTAATTCCATTAGTCTTGAGACTGTATGGATTCATTTTAGCACTTTCTAATTTTGGCTTCAGTTCCCATGGTTTCTCAAAGAAATTCACCAATGACTGTTCTGTCAAGAGAGATGCCAGGATGTGTTCCAGAGAAACGACCCAGTCAGTTTCAGGCAGTGGATGAGTCGGAGTACTGGTGGTCTCCGAGAAAACACAATCTTGGTCTGATGAACAGGCACCATTTTCTGAATCTACAAATTCATCAGAAGCGCTACCTGAGCTTATGCTAATGCTGCGCTGCCCAACCTCTCCAATCTGAAGTAAAAGGGTTGTCACCGTGGCAATGGCTTGGTACAGATCGTTTTCCTCTGGGTCTGCGTGAAATAAACTGTACAAGGTTTTGCAGAACTGAATAAATTCTTTCTGAAAATTAAAAAAAAACAAAAAACAATTTCTGAAAAGCTTTACACAGCATGTTGAGCAGACATTTCATATACATGTTACAGGGTGATTCAAAAAAGGATAGTGCAAAATTACAGCCTCGCTATTCCTTATAAAAAAAAAAAAACTAAATACAAATTTATTTCATGAAAACAAGAACTATCCAAGTTTTATCCAGTGCTACAAATGTTCAATATACAAATTAAGAGACCACTGCAAAATTTTCAGTTTCTCTGACTTTTCTCTTCAGTGGTAAATTTTTGGAGAAAAATGTACATTGTTATTTTATTATATAAACTACTGACAACATGTCTCCAAAATTCAAAGCCAACAATTTGGTATTTATTTGCAGTAAATGAGAAATCTTCAAAATAATAAAAAAGAAACAGTGCTGTCAGACCTCAAATAATGCAAAGAAAACAAGTTCATATTTCTTTAGAAACAATAAGACTAAGGTTTTAAGTCAGGAAGAGTTTTCTTTTAGACTCCTTTGGCATGGTAAAAGTTATTTTTTCATTCAAATTCCTTTTGGCCTATTCCTAGCACTTGTTTTGCCATCCAGCTTGTCCTATTGCAAGAGGATTGTGAAGACCAAAGCAGTGTTTTTTATACTTTCCTTCATTAAATGAGATTTGGTTCAGGTGATCACCTAATCAGAAGCACATTAAAGGGAACCTGTCACCTAGGTGATGCCCCCCTTGCTGAGAGCAGCACAAGCCAGTGAGACCTGCTGTTTCCAGCGCTGTGTCCCTTATTCTGTAAGATGCTGTCGTTTTAGAGCATTTACCCCATAAATCTTATTCTTGAGCAAGTGTTAGCCCCGCCCACCAACGGCTAGCTCCGCCCACTGAGTTATTCACATGTTTCTACCTATTCAAAGTAATAGGTTTATTAGTTGAGGTGGGCGGGGCTAGCCTCAGGAGGGCGGGGTTTGAAAAAAAACTGACTCTTTGAATAACTCTTCGAATGACTTCTGGTTGAAAACTGCAGATTTGAGCATTAAATACACGAAAACTACAGCATCTTACAGAATAAGGGACACAGCGCTAGAAACAGCAGGTCTCACTGGCTTGTGCTGCTCTCGGCAAGGGGGGCATAATCTATATGACAGGTTCTCTTTAAGTAGCATGAGGTGTACTTTGGTTGGAATTCAACTGACACTGGAATGGAATGGCTGTCAGACATGTAGAGATGCTGATTTCTAGAAAACTGTGCAATGGTCTCTTAATTTTTTCCAGAGCTGTATGTATATGACTAGGTCAGTTTTGCTTAGTTTTTCAGATACAGGCCAAATAACACTGATGTTACCTTGAAGTGAACCTGTCAGGTGACTAATGCTCCCCTATCTGAGAGCAGGACTTGATCGAGAAAGAGAAGCTAAGCTCTGTGATATATAAGATTATATATATATATTGAAGCAGGATTTCTGAGTAAAAAGCAGAGTAAATATTGACCTGTTCACTTTAAATACTAGCCTTTAATATAGTTACCAGCCTTTTTGAATCACCCTACATATTTAAATTATGTTCTATTCTTTTCAGTAGTTCAATAATTCTCATTCAGGAATCAGGGATCCATAATAAGGCTTCTATAAACATCCATGAACCAACTCTCTACCTGCCTCCACACAGAGTTTTTTTTTTCCCTGTATTCCTGGTGGTTCCTTAGGCTAATTCTACACAACAAGTGTCAACATGCTGTCCAAAATCTGAACTCATTTTGACACTTGCAAGACTGTGGTTTTCGGTGCAGATTTACATAAAAACCGCTGGTTTTTGGATTTGCTGTCAGCCCTGTACATTCAATGAAAAGAATCTGGTGGAATATACAACATGCTGTATATTCCGGCCGATTTTAAACCGAATGGTGAAAAATCTGTGCTGTATAGACTACAACATGGATTTTTCATTGCTGTCTATGCCGCACAGTGTATCATCAGATTTTTGGCGGAATTACAATACTGAATGCGCCGAAAATCCGATGGTAAAGCTATGCTGTGTAGACATAGCCTAAATATACAATATCAATTGGTTCCAGGGCGACCAATGTGTGTTGAAACCATTACTCTGGAAAACCGGTAATTGGTTTTGAAGCCCCAAAATGTCAGCCATCGTAAAGCAAATTGGGGATGGTTTTGACATATACAGCAAGCTAAAGTGGGTGATACTTAGCTTGCCATGTGTTACAGGTTTCAGGGATGGAGATGAGACACTATACCTGGGACATTTTGGGTAGTTCTTTTTCTGTGCTCTTATCTTTCTCTCTTGCCAAGTCTTTAAGCATCTGCTTTAGTTGCTTTTGATAATCCTTTTCTCCACCTGTTGCCAAAATAGAAAAAAAAAAATCTATTCACATTTGCCTTTTTTCAGCTTACTGGTTCAAGCAGTTGCAGCTTCCTAGAAACTGTTCAAGTGTAAAAAAAATAAATAATAATTATCTGCAAATGATATAAAATATGTATGGTAAATGAAGGTCACACACAGTAGAAGGATATATTCCACTAATATATGCCAAAGTAAAAAGTACATGAACACATACTGTTTGGTTTTGTAAGCTTCAGTGGTCTGGTAGTGGATAAAAGTGGCCCCTTAATTGGTGATTGACAGTCATGGTCATTCTCTGTAAGAGCTGCGGAAACAAAAGACAGCCTTGACCAACCAGCAAGACAGACACAGACATGCACAAAATTATAAAACAAAATCACAATACAAGAGCCACGCCCCATTCATATGGCGTAAATGCCAATATATCTGTTGTCACCTAGTTTTCCCTTCAACATTTATCATTATGAATTAAGCAGAAATAACTTTAAAACAACTGTACAAATCTAAAGGTTCTTCTTAAACTGTACCTTCAAAGTAAAGACATGATAGCAGCCTGCCAGGGTTCCTAGCCAGCTGTAGGACAGTGGAAGCCCTTTTGGCACTGTAATACTGTCTGGACAACTGTAGTGCTCACTCATTATATTAACATTCTTGCAGGAGAACCAGCCCCAAACATCAATGAAGAGATATTTTAAACTTATTATAAATTTTACATCTATAAAATTAATTATCCTAAGATTTGCTTTTTAAATTTTACTTTTTTTTTTTTGGGTAAAACTTACAATTTCTAACTTAGAATTTCAGTCTGCACACATATGATAAACACTTTTTTGGCAGTAGCATGCATACATATCTATATATCTATACATATCGCTATGAGTAAGGGCATCACCTACACGCCCGAAACGCGTTAGCATTATTTTTTTTCACTCGCTGTCTTTTGGCAGTCACTTGCTGCTATTTGCTGCTTATTGATTGTGCTATGTGCGTTTTATTTTTCTACCATCAATAAATGTTCATTGTTTTTAATTTTACTCTATTGTGCAGTGCTGGATTCATCTCGTATCTGGACTTTGTGGCCGTGGCTTGAGCGGACTTCCGTGCACCCACAACTACAGCGGGAGCTGGCAATACAATTCTGGACTTATATCTAGACATCAGTTGTTTTATGACAAACATCTCACCTGGTGGTATATGGAGTCTATATAACAACTTGATTTTTTCATTCATCTCACCATTGTAAATGATGTCTAGGGAAAAAATATAGATACAAAATAGCAATTTTAGTGTTAAACAATTCAAGCTGTACAAGATAGGATCCTAATTATAATCACGTACACATATAAAATTAACTAAACACCATGCAAAAGACTTGAACTCATTTATATGGTCCTGATTTTCATCCATTAAACGGAACTTTCTTTCTGCTAAAATTTCTGTGTGAGAACCCCAGGGCCAGGGGCAGCACAATTTGAAGAGGGATGTAAACTGCTGATTATCAATCTTGTACTGTTCTGCATAGGGCCTACGAGGGTCATGTCGCTCAACTAATGAAGAGATCCCTTCCCAGTAACAAGTGATGAAATGCTCACTCTGAAAAACAATAACAAAGACAAAACAGTAACTATTAGGCGCTCAAAGTGGCTTATAGTTGTGCTGTTACAACAGAAGGCTGCAAAACTGTACACAGTACTGTGTTCCCTCAACATCAATTTTTAATTTGGGTTTCAAAATAACCATTGTTTTAAAAATCCTCATCTGGTCCCCAAAAGCGGCCCTCCTGGACATGAGGAAAAAAAACCGGGACATTAGTATCGCACTACTTTGGGACACTAACTTCCCCAATCACTGCATGCACTACAATAATAATTACAAGTAAAATGTGCATAATTATAATTGAGAAGCTGCATCTTGAAACATAATATATAATAACATAATATATATATTCTATAATAAAAATATATAATGTCCCAGGAAAGACCATATATTGAAAATATTGTATCCTGAGGCCATTATATATATTATATAAAAATTTATATTTTTATATTTTAATATATATAAAAACACACAGTATTAAATTATAGACATGTCCCTTTGGATCTACTTGCCTAAGTTATGCAAAATTGTATCCAACCATGTTATGGAATGTTAAATTGCTTGATTTATGCAAGGTTTACACTTTATTTGGTGGATCGTAATTTAAATTTTTGTGACTTAAACTGTGCTAGAAAGATAAAGGGGGTAACGCACACCTATGTGGTGGGTTCATTAAGGTCAAAAATTCGATTACAATTTTTTTTTAGAAACAAACCAAAGGCCCACACCAATTTTAAAATAAAATTGGGTAAAAATTTTTCACAAAATAGAAAAAGTCAATATTTTTTCAAAGGGGCATTTGTAAAAAGGTTAAGTGTACAAATTGCCATTTCTTGACGTTTCGCCGTAGCCTTTTACAAAAGCATTTGTAGGGGAAAAATGCTAACCCCCCAAATTTTCCTTTGTTTATTTACCAACTTTTCCTTGATAACAAAATAGGGGTTGTTTTAACCATAAAAGCCACAAAAGCCGGGTTGCTTGAATAGGTTTTTTTTTACATTGGGGCGTAATTTGATTATAATTTTTTATCAAAAAGTCCCTTTTTTGGTGTCATCTGCACCTCACTTAGTTTGCAAGGTGAATACAGAGACTCCTATTGTGTTGAATGGTTAAATCGCTGAGCCGAGGATACTCCGGGCACCTGCGTAAGAGTAAGCTGCATAGACTGAGGCAAAGCCAAAGACAGGAGGTGAGCCATGAGTTTATATTTATTTAACCATGAATAATCTTCGTGTCTACAGGCAATTCCTGTAATATTCTAATGTGATATTACTGTACATAGGAGAAATAATCCAGTACTATGGAAGATATCATAAGTGGCAGACTTTATTCATTAAATATTGGTTTTCTAGTTTCTTCATGTAAACTTGAAATACTTATTTGAATTGCTTATCTGCATGTACATGGGCTCTGATCACAACGCTATTATAGCTTCTATTTTTACAGGAGCAATCTTCTTATCTGATGCTGTAAGACCGAAGAAAACGGCAAAGCACACACCTAGTGCAATAAAGCATGTACAATAGGTAAATATACCGTGGATAAAGATGGCTTCTCAACTGAAAGTGTTGTACTAGTCGTGTAGTACAAGTCCTCTGGAAGAAATATCCATGCTGCCGTTCTCTCTCCTGGGTAAGGTGCCCACACCACGGCACCACTGCCGATCCAAATGGAATAATTCCCTATCCCTAAGGGATTTATATTTTGGGATACTACAACACCTATACATTAGTCCATAAAAGGAATTAAATAATATATATAATGTACAACAACGGGGTGCTCTGTAGTGATAAATAATTACTTTGGAAACTACTATAACAATGCATGAAAAGTTACAATAAACTATGAAGAATGCTGGTGCTACACGTTTCGGGTGTACTCATGAATAGGTATCTTCTCCGCTGGGTACAGGTGATATCCCTTTCTCTGTAAATTTATACAGTTGATCATTTGATAAAGATATCCGAGTTTTAAATATAAATTTTAGTAACATCATTATAAGACTTTCCTGTTTACAATTAAAGGTCTCGCATGTCAGCCTTAAAAAGGTTATCCGTTTTCCATCTTTAAAACGTTTTTTGTGAAGTTGCCACATTGTCCTTATAAGCAACTATAAGATAGCTCCCAATATGGCTAGATCAGACAAATGACAAACGCAAGGATCTATACAATTAAATATTTATTAACGATTTAATCACACAGCTAAAATGTTTCTGTGTCATCACATCAAAGTGAAAAATATGTATCTCCCCACTCAGTAAATTACACAAATTCAGCCGTATTAGCTCTCCCAGCATCTACATAGACTTCAATAGAAAATCTGAGCTGTAGTCTACGCAACTCGGATTTCAAATCCGAAAACCGTCAAAAAATAAAAAAAAAAACAAACTTTGAACAGTACATGTTCCGTCCTAAAGCCGGATGGAAGAATGTACATGTTCTATGTTTAGGGGACAGCCAAATCTGCAAACCGTGGCCAGAAACCACCCCTATCCCCTTAAACATTCAAAAGACCATAAAGTACCAGTCGGATTTTTTAATCAGAATTTGAGCGGTATTTTTTCACTGTTTTTGGGGCCGTACCGAAAGGGGCTTGTTCACAGGATTTTTGATCCGTTTTACGGATCCCAAAAGGGAAAAAACAATTGTCAGTGGTTTAACTTTGAGTTAAATGGAAAAAAGCGCATCGCTGTTCCCACGGGAGATAAAACAGGGCCTTTTGAGAGCTCTCCGCACTGCGTTTTTTGGGATCGCTTTAAGAATTGCATGTCAATTGTTATTGGGTTTACGCAATGAAAGCCCATAGGAGATAATGGAAAGGTCGCTTTTGGGGCACTGCCAAAAGCGCTCCACACTTGGTAGTAACACTGCGTTTTTGCATCCTGAAAGCGGATCGAAAAGCGCAGTGACAGGGCTGGATGGGGGGGATGGGGTGGCTGGGGCTCGTGGGAGAAAAGGGGGGGAAGAGAAGAGGGAAGGAGAAGAGAGGAAGAGAGAGAGAGAAGAAAAGAGGAAAAAGGGAGGAAAGGGGGAAAAAAGAAAAAAGGAAAAAAGGAAAGGGGGGAGGGGAGGAAAGGGAAAGGAAAAAAAGGAAAAACGCGTGTAACAAGCCCTAACAAACAAAAATACAGCTGACAGCTCATGAGGGTAGTCTGGCTGAGCTCTGCAGTTCATTACTTCCAGCAAAACCGTTACTGCAACATTGTAAGGGTATGTTCACACGGGGTAATTTCGGGGTTTCCCTTTTTCCCTCGTATTTGCACTCTAATATGAGGGATGGGCCCAAATTTCGGGAATCCATAGCTCTCATAGAGAACTATAGATTACGCTTCCTCTTCCCGCTCGTACAATACGATCGTATTGTACGCGTGGGGAGATAAGTACAGGTCAATTATTGAATGTCTATGGGGCCGGCGAGTTGCTGGCCCCACGTGCCGTGGGAGTACACGTTGATCATCGCGAATCCCAAATCACCGGGTTTAATTACAGTCGTACTGTACGCACCGTAATTACGCCGTGTGAACATAGCCTAACAACCGCAAAAATAAATCATTTATTACACACAATGTTGCTATATTTAACCACTTTGTGATCTTCGGGTATGTTCACACAATGTGTTGAATCCGTGTGAACATATGTTTTTAGATGCGAGTTTGGATCCGTCTGTCGGACCCTAAACGGACCCAAACACGTATCTAATAAATAGCAGTGCGATTTTGCACTGCTTGCAATGGTAAACACACATCGGCGTTCACACAAGTGATCGCCGATCCGTGTTTAAATGCATCTTTCGGATCCGTTCAAAGACTTGACAAGTCAAATCTTGATCCGAAAGACCCAGCAAGCGCATATTTAAAACTATAGGATGCAATCCTGCTGCAACCAAAACACATTATTATTATTATTTATTTTAAAGCGCCATTGATTCCAGGGCGCTGTACAATCGAGGGGTTACATACAATACATAAGTCAAACGAGTACAAAGATAAATGAACAATGACAATTGGCACGACAGAGGGAGAGAGGACCCTCCCGCGAGGGCTTACAATCTACAAGGAGGGGGAAAGAGACAGGAGGTGGGGGGCAGACATGTATGAGGGGGAAGTAGTGACAAGTTTAGTGAAGGTTGTACGCAAGCCTGAAGAAATGGTTTTTCAGGTTACTTTTGAAGTTGGTGAGAGTGGGGGAGAGTCTGATGTGTTTGGGGCAGTGAGTTCCAGAGTGTGGGGGAAGCACGAGAGAAGTCTTGCAGACGGTTATGTGAGGAGCGGATAAGGGGGGCGCAGAGGAGAAGGTCCTGTGAGGAGCGGAGATTGCGTGAGGGGAGATACCTGGAAATTTGGGCAGAGATGTATGGAGGAGAGAGGTCATGGAGAGCCTTGTATGTCATGGTTAGTAGCTTGAAATGAATTCGCTGGGCATTGGGAAGCCAGTGAAGGGATTGGCAGAGGGGAGAGGCAGAGGAGTAGCGAGGAGAGAGGTGGATAAGACGGGCAGCAGAGTTAAGGATGGATTGGAGGGGAGCGAGGGTGCTAGCTGGGAGGCCACAGAGAAGGATGTTGCAGTAGTCTAGGCGGGAGATGACAAGGGCATGGACCAGCATTTTTTGTGGTGTCATAGTTGAGGAATGAGCGGATGCGAGAGATGTTTTTCAGGTGGAGGCGGCAGGCAGAGGCGAGGGTTTGGATGTGCGGTTTGAAAGATAGAGCGGAGTCTAGGATTACCCCAAGACAGCGGACTTGTGGGACCGGTGAAAGTGTAGAGCCGTCGACTGTAATAGAGAGATCAGGGGCAGGGGTAGAGTTGGACGGTGGAAAGATGATGAGTTCTGTTTTCTCCACGTTTAGTTTTAGGAGACGTGAGGAGAAGAAGGAGGAAATGGAGGACAGACAATCAGGGATCCGGGAGAGTAGAGCAGTGACAACTGGGCCGGAGATGTACACACCTTCGTGTTGGATACGTTTTGGATCTGATCAACGCTGCGTTTTTGGATCCAAAAACACCCTGTCAACAAGCCCTTACTGTGGTGTCCCTACAAGCAACTGTAAGATATCGTCTGATATGGCTATAGCCAACCAGGGATACCCGCAATGATTTAAACAATCAAATATTTATTAATTATTTAATCATACACTTAAAATGTTTCTGTATAATCACATCAGAGTGAGAAATTTCTCTCCACTTCATTCAAATATACGAATGCAGATGTATTAGCTCTCCCAGGAGGAGGCTACACAGAACAGTGGTTTTCTCTTTAACAGTAAATGAGAGTGATGCCGACAGCATTTGCTGGCAATCTGGCGAAGCGCTGTAGTTTGCCAGTGCCGGAAGCGTCATTTCCGGTAAAACCCGTTACTGCAACATTGTAACAGTTATGTAAATAAGTCATTTATTGTACATAATGTTTCTATACATTTATCATAACCCATAACTATAAAAAGTCCACCGATCTATATAGGTCTGATTGTAAGCACTGCAAGATCTATTTGTCAAACTGTATATTGCTACTTGTTAATCACACCAGTCTAAACTGTTTTTTTGCTGCCAAAAAGTCCTTTTGAACTCTCACTAACATTCAGGCTAAATCCCCACAGCATAGGACAAAAATTGTCTTAAAATCGACTGTTTTTTTTCCGATACACGAATGCGTTCTTTTGTTAGGTTTTGCACAAAAACCACAGGTGGCCTTCTTTTTTCTGCCGTTGGCACATACAATTGTCCCGATAGCACAAATGAAAGGTGTAACCATGAATTGAATGGGGGCCTTACCTGGACTGATGCTTTCCTTTGCAAAGGTTAAACCAAATGACCGACATGTGACTGATAAAAGTCAGAGTATAAAATGTATATGACACCACCTTGATACAGACTTCTAGATACACACACACGTGCCAGTTTTATGCTAGTGTACTACAGCGCTTTCCTTAATCTAAGTGGCACAGACCGGACATCGTGGACATACAAGTTAAGGGCCATTAACCAGGCTCATCATCCACAAACAAGGGATCATAGGAATGCTCATTACTGATGACTGCCCTGTGTAAAAGGCTCTGCAATCAGATAAGGACTGACAAGGCCATTCCTAGGCTAAATTGCTCTCCGGGCAGGGAGAAAAAAAATTAACATGCCACACCACAACTGACCAGTTCCTGACTGGGTTGTTTACCCCCCTTCCTAATTATGATTACACATTTTCATTTTCTTTATTACTCACGGATTTGAATGCACTAACTTTTTTTCAATCGGTTTATCTAACATTTTTTTTTTCCTAAATACTGGCAGTCGACGGGAGTGACTGAAAAAGGTGCCATACGTACACTGCCATTATAAATTCTACACCCAAACTATTACATGAATTGGATTACTACATGTATTTAACACTGGGAGGAGTAATCTGGTCTCGGTGGGGGAAGCCAGGTATTGTCGGTCAGCAGCATTAGGTTGCTGACCCTTGTACCTAGCATGGCTAATGTCCAGCCATTAAGGGCTGGCCTTCCCGGAACAACTGCAGATGGGAGGGTGGTTGTTTCCACGTTCCAGATCCCTATGGTCCAGCCCAGGTATTGGGTAAGTCTCTGGAGATCTATTAAAGACCTCATACTCCAGGTGATCGGGAGGCATGGTTGTTGCCAGAACCTGGAGCAGCACTGGAGCTGGAGACAGAGGCTCTGGCCCCCCAGAGGCTTGGAAGAAGCCGGGACCCAGCAGGAGACTGGGAGAAAGTGTATTGGTGAGACTGTACGTTAGGTCCTGTTCACATGTGAGAGGGGGACTCTTTACACATGTGTAGTTAGTGGCCAGACGGCCGAGGTTTTGATTTATGTATGTTTTTCTGCTATATACTGTGCCTCAATAAAGCTGGTTGAGGCCAGTTTTAAACGGAACACCTGTGTCAGAGTGCCATCTGTCTTACCAAGGACGGCGATCCTACGAGCTGAATGACCCCCGGGCCGAGCCAAGATGGCGGCCGAAGGCATGCGAGTCGCTTACAATTGGTGGAGGTATGCGAAGGACATTATTGGCACATGAGTGTGGCACAGTTGGATTGGCACAAGCAAAGCCCAGAAGAAACTGTGAGCTCGGTGGAGCAAGTGTTGCCTTTAAAGACAGAGAGACAACGGCAAAGATATTGTGGGATTTGAGAAGCAGACTGCCGGTGTGAACAAGGGTCTGTTTCTGAAGAAGGGGACACACCCCAGGATAGAGGCGGTTACTGCTGCTTGAAAAGGTTTTTTTGCCATGGAGGAGCTGCTGGCTCAGTTGGTGCAGGCAACCGCCCAGCAGCAGGAGATGAACAAGCTGTGGGCCCAGCAGATTGCAGAGCAGCGAGAGTGCAATCTGAGGCTCCAGGCACAGCTGAATACCAAAAGAGAGGCTGTGTCGCCAAGGGAGAACCCAGAGGATGACGCAAGAGCCCGACGTGCTGTACAAAGAGCAATGTGGAAGATGACCGCAGGGGAAGATGTGGAGGACTTCCTTGCAGCATTTGAGCGGGTGGCAGTAAGTGAGAGCCTACCTCCAGAACAGTGGGCAGACGTGTGTATATTATATATATATATATATATATATATATATATATATATATATATATATATATATATATATATATAATATATATATATATATACACACACAATATACACACATATATATATATATATACACTACACACACAACACACACACACACACACACACACACCTTATCTTGAAAGTGGGGCATGCTGGAGAACTGCAAGTCACACTTTAAGACAAGGGACAATTTGTGCGATTGTATAAATGTGTGTGTGTATATGTGAATGTATATACATTGAAGACCCACTTAAAGATTGCACTCTCTTGCCTAGGCTGAAGGACCAGCGAGACGTCATCACAGATCCTTCACACTTTTGGAGACACTTGAGGTCCGCTCAAACCTCCAGTATAAATGGGTTGTTTCTCGGGTTGGGCGGGGCGAAGGACCACCCAATCAGCCCCCCACCATTCAATGTGCTCGGACATCCGCCCTGCCTGCCCCCTAGTAACAGCCCTGATAACTGATAATGTGTTCTATTAAAAGAAAAAAAAAAAATTGTTGTTGGTTGAAGCTCGTTAATAACAATGCTGCTGACAATAATAAGAGTGAACAGTCATAAAAAACATTCAAACTATGAACAATCGTTTATGCGGCCATTCACTACCTGAGAATGCAGTGTGAATGACTTTTTAGGAGTGTTGATTGACTTGCAATTAGTCCATCTTTGGTCCAAATGGGCACTTATTGCCTTCACACAGTGCGTTTTCGATGCGTTTTTTGTGCAGGAAGGCACAGCAATTAATACTGTACATTGCCGCACAAAAAAATTGGCAAAAATCACGGTAATTACCGCGATTTTTGTGCAGCAATGTACAGTATTAATTGCTGTGCCTTCCTGCACAAAAAACGCATTGAAAAAATGCATCAAAAACGCATCGTGTGAAAGCACCCTAAAGGTGCCTTCACAGAGTGCGTTTTTGGTGCACTTTTGTGCAGAAATGCACAGTTATTGCTGTGCATTTCTGCACCGTGTGAAAGCACCATAAGGCTGTTTGCTTTGCTGATGAGTAAGTAGATGTGTCAAAAAAAGGTAATGGAGCATGAAGATGGCATTTCTGACAGCAGCCCTACTTCTGAACCTTACCTTAAACATATCAAACAAATCTTCTAAATCTTCATGAAGAAAGGACACATCAGGTGCAACAACTCTAAGCTAAAAATGAAAAAGAAGCCTCTGGTAAGATTTTCTGTATTATATCAAAGTAAACAAGAAATAAGTAGGAAGTATAGATGTCAGAAATTACACATAGGAGTCGAGTGCAAACTACAGTATATTTCTCTAGCATGTCTGTATTCTCATAGGAGAGTCATAATTCCTATTACATAAAATTTTTCCTAATTGTGTACCAATATAAACAATTTCTAAACTACACATTTGAAAAATGGATCTCTGGTTCACCGTTGCATATTACCTACAGCTGTTCTGCAATGCCCACTATAAATAATATTTGATTTTTGTTAGCAAATTCCAGGAATTACAATGCCAAACAATCTGTGGTCTAGTTCTCCACATATGTAATATCACTGAAACCATAAACTGGATTGAAATAACGGGAGATTTGGCTCAGCCGGACATGCATGTAATAGAGGATTTGGAGCAGATTATTATGCTTATTCTGTTAACCCTATCCTAAGGTACTCACAACATTTTGTTTTGTAGTCTCCTCATGGCTTTGAAGAACATGGATCCTATGCTTACAACGTAAATGTTCAATTTGTTCAACAGAGCTGTTGCCAAATTTCTGGAATGAAACATAACAAATCCATCAATTCTATCCCAGGTAACAGTAGGGTGAAAGAAAACCGATCAGTTTAAAAAGAACAAATTTATGAACAAATGACTGATTAATTATTACCATAAAGAGCTTAAAGGGGTTTTGCCACGAAGTAAAATTGAGGTCGGAAGCTTGCAAATGAAATAAACATTTTCACCATTCATTATTATTAAAAATTCAGCACCGCTTTTGTTTTAGCTGCTCCCTTAGTGATCCATTGTTTACAGCTCGTCTCCAGGGGATACGACCAGGGCTGAGAGCTCAGACATCACCTCTCCCCTCAGGCAGTTACTGAGTGTTCAAACCCAGGTGCTGTCACTCTACTCCTATCCTCTCTACTCCTTAGTAATTAGTCAAACAGTGCAAATAAATAAAAAGAAAGAAACCGCAATGAGGTATGTGCATTGATGAAGAGAAAAAAATCCACAGGTTTAGTTCCTGCAGGGATTTGAACCTAAGACCCTTGTGCCTGGAGGCAAATACTTTACCTTTCAGCTACTCACAATGCTTTACATAAACAGACCTTTCTTTGACTAGAGAGAGGAAAGGCATGGTGATGTCATCTTGCTGGGTCACATGATATGCAATTCAACCAAATGACACATGCCCCCTTTTGAGCACAGAGAGCTGAAGAGCTGGATGCAAGAGGTATGAAATGAGATTGTGGCAAAACCCCTTTAAGAGTGAGATGATTCCACAGTTGGAATACGCAGTATGATATATTTATTGTCTTTCAATTATTAGACAGTTTGGTTTTATTGACATACCTCATAAGAATCCCGTATTAAATCTGCAATGTCAGTAACTGGGTATAGTTCCTGTTCATTATTCAATAAACTGTGCATGTTTCCAGTCTGTGGCAGTGGGCTCTCCTCGTTCCTGACATGCTCTAAAAATCTACTTAGAGGAACATTTTTCATTAACAACTTGATTTTTAGAGAAGCAGCACAGGAATATTATTGGTGTAACAAATACATATTAATGCACAACCATATTCTTTTGTGATTAACATATGTAATTGAGTCCTATTCAATTAGCAAAAACAAGATTCTGCTGGAAATATACATTTTGGCATACTAGAACATTAATTATTTTGCTATGGGTGTTTTTATTTTCAGAAATGAAACGACAAAGAAAATCAGGTGAGAAAAAATTATATCTAACCTGCTGAGAATCATCAGTGCCTGCCCATCATCTTTGCTGCTACACAGTTCAACCGCTGTTGCATCCAGTACGGCTAATCCAACCTGGAAAACGGCCTTGATGCCATCAAAGAAGAAGCAGTCCACAACATTGATAGCACTCTGCAGGGGCATAATGCTGATGAACAATGTGAGGAACCATGACAGTGATATGGAGGCCAATGTGGATAAGTCCGTGATATGCTCCGCCAGCTCGGGAAGCCGCTCATGTATAAGTTCTTCAAAAACAGACTGATCAACCTGAGCTCCTGTGAAGAAAATGCCAAGAAAGGAGAAGACCAATACAACTTAGAATATAGTATTTTACATTTCCACACAGGACAGGTGTATTGTAGACAGCGAAGGCTTTACTTTCATCAGTAATATTGTTAAGACAGCAGGACAAAAACTAGAAGCATTACTAAACTGAATATCTAGTATGTCCTGTGTCAGTTTGTAGCCGATACTGCCACCATGTTTTTGGATGGCCACATGACACGCTGAGCCATTTATATATGTGGACCAATAGAGAGAGACTCAACACCTAGTTGTTTATAATGTGAAGGACATTGTGGCCTGCACTCACCAGCCAGATGTGGGTACAGGTGGAATGATGCCAAGCCACTCACAAGTATAACAGACAGTCAGTGCTCATATCCAAGTGCTGTAAACTAATATACAGCATGATGTGGGTGATACCAAAATGGTTGAAGACACCATCTTAGCCATACTCACTCCACTGTGCCCAGCACTCAACAGTGTGGCTGAGAGCTACTCCTGCTAAACTAACCTGCTCTTACTTTATCGACCTGTGGCTAGCCACTTCTGCTACATTCAGCGACATCATCAAAGCACTATACAGACCTGTACAGAGTGATATGGGTGGTAGCAAACCGAAGGGCATAGGGTTCTCACTGTCCCCTGTGCACAAAGATTCCTGCCGCATTCAGCACCAACAATAAAGGCTATGTCTATATGGCATCGGAAAAAAAAAACGTCCATAAGTTGACCTGTTTTTGGCCAATGCATGACCGCGGTTTTTGTCACGTTTGATGCAAAAACCACGGTCAGTTCTCTTTTTTTTTTTCTTGCTGTCGGCCCATACAATTGTTTGTTTGGGAAACGCACGGAAAAACTCAAAATGGCCGCGGTTTAAACAAAATGAACAATATGCCGGCGCAAAAAAAACCAGCCGAGAAAAAAAAAAAAGACCTGTGTAGACTACAGGTCGTTTTTTTCTATTGAAATTTATGGCCTGCCTGAAAAAAAATCATATTTTCAGCGATTTTAGAATCCTAAAAACGCCAAAAAAAACCCTATAGTTTTGCTATGCCGTGTAGACATAGCCTAACAGGACAGCCCAGGTTTATAGAATGTCATCTAAAGGTATCCTGTTACATTAAACATGCTATTTCACCTGCTGTTAGTAGGTTACAGAGCAGAGAGAGCTGAGCAGATTGATAATTATGTGGAGAAAGATTCAGCAGTGTTTTACTCATTCAAATCCCGGCTTATTTTCAGTTAAGAAGTCCAATAGGCGGTCTTATCAGCAATTGACAGCCTTTTGTTGCATAGAGATAGTTGTCAATCACTGATAACAACACATACCCGACTCCTTCACAAGCAGAGATTTAAATAAATAAAAATACAAATACTGCTGAATCTTTCCTCACAAAACTATATACATAAAAGTCCTCAGCTCCTCCCGCTCCATAACATTCTGCCAGCAGTTCAGATATGTAACAGGTTCCCTGTAACAGAGACTGCTCTCCACCATCTGACGTGCTCTTGAATATAATGTGTGTGTGTGTATATATATATATATATATACACATACATATACACACACATATATAAATAAAATTTTAATATATATATACTATATATAAAAACACCACACACACACAAATATATATCACACACACACAATATATATACAACACAACACACATATATATACACACACACACACACACATATATATATATCACACACACACACATATATACACACACCACACACACACATATATACACACACAACACACACTATATACACACACACACACACACACACATATATACTCACACACATACACATATATACACACACACATATACACACACACACACACACCACACACACACTACACACACATATAAACACACACACACACACACACAACACACACATAAAATATCAACACACAGCATATGATACTCACAAGCATCACACACACATTATATATATAGGTATATATATATATACACACACACTCACACACATATAGTAATAGATACACACACACACACACACACATATATACACACGCACACACATATATACACACGCACACACATATATACACACGCACACAAAATATTAGTAACACGCACACGCACATATATATACACAACACATATATATATATACACACCTATATACCACTCACAGCGCCACTTATTAGGTACACCATGCAGTAACGGTTGGACCCCCCTTTTGCCTTCAAACTCATCAATTCATTCGTGGCAGTAGATCAACAAGGTATTGCAACGAGCACAATTGTACCAAAGGGGCCCAAAGATTCCAAGAAAATATTCCCCACACCATGACACCACCACCACCAGCCTGAACCGTTGATACAAGCAGGATGGTATCCAATGCTTTCATGTTGTTGACGCAAATACTGACCCTACCATCCGAATGTCGCAGCAGGAATCGAGACTCTCATACCAAGCAAACGTTTTTTCCAATCTTCTTACTGCTGGTCCAATTTCGATGAGCTTGGGCAAATTGGAGCCTCAGTATTCCTGTTCTTAGCTGAATAGGAGTGGCACCCGGTTGTGGTTCTTCTCTGCTGTAGCCATCTGCCTCATAAGTTCGCCGTACTGGTGCTCGAGATCTCTCTGCCTACCTTGGTTGTAACGCGGGTGGCAATTTGATGTCACTGTTGCTTTTCATATCAGCTCGAACCATCTTCCCATTCTCCTTTGACCTCTGGCATCAACAAGGCATTTCCGCCCACAGACTGCCGGCTCACTGGATGTGTTTTCTTTATTTTTCTGGTACCATTCTCTGTAAACCCTAGAGATGTTGTGCCGTGAAAATCCCAGGAGATCAGCAGTTTCATGGAAATACTCAGACCACCTTCTGGCACCAACAACTCATGCCACGTCAAAGCACCCAAATCACTTTCTTATCTTCCACATACAAAGATGCTCGGTTGTTACAACTGCAGGAACGAAGTGTCTTGACCAGGTCTACATGCTAAATGCACTGAGTTTGGTCGCCATGTGATTGGCTTGTATTAGAAATTAAGTGTTAACGAGCATTGGACATAGTGTACCTAATAAAGTGGTGCCGTGAGCATGTATATACACACCACACACACATATAATATAGTATATATATATACACACAAACACATATATACACACACACACATATATACACACACACACAATATATATTATTAATATGTATAATATATAACCACACACTACACACATACACATAAATATATACATACACACACACATAAATATATAAACACACACATATATATATAATACACACATATCATATATATATACACACAGCACAATAAATATACTACACACACACATCAGTAAATATACATATACTATAATATATTATATAGTATACACACACACATATTATATAAGCAACACTACATATAAATACAACTACACACACATATATAGATATTACACACACACACACACACATTATACACACACACACACCCGATAAATCAACATCAACACACACATATTTTGGGTTTATATGACACAACGTAGCACACATATAATATACACACCCCACCAAATACACACACATCACACACACACAACATACACACACACACAATACACACACACATATACCACACACACACATAAACAACACAACACGACATATACACACACACACATATACACACCACACATACACACACACACACATACAACCACACACCCACACAACCACACACACACACATATACACATATACACACACATGATATACATCACACATCACACCATATACACACACACACAAAATATACACACACTATACACACAACACACCACATAATACACACACATATACACACACACACAATATACAGCCACACACATATAACACTACAGCACGATATACACACACACACGACATATACACACCCACACATATAAACACACACACATATACACACACACACATATACACACACACACACAAAAACACACACACACACAAAGACACACACACACAAACATATAAAGACACACACACACAAATACAAATAAACACACACACATATACACACACACACATATACACACACACAAACAATACACACACACACACATACACACACACACCACACACACAGCACACACACATATACACACACACAAGCACATATTCGACCCAGAGAGGACACACACATATACACACACACACACACATAAACACACACATATACACACACACACATATACACACCCATAAAATACCACACACACACATATACAACACACACACACATATGACACACACACCACATACACACACAACGACACACCACATATAACACACACACACTATACATATACCACACACACATATACACCACACACACATATATTATAAAACACACACAAACGATACACAGCACACAACACATATAACAACATACACATACACACACACAAATATACGACACCCATCCACACATAACACACACACACACACACAAATATACACACACACAAACACAAAAACACACACACACACATATATACACACACACACATATATATACACACAGACATATATACACACACACACAAATATACACACACACACCTATATATACACACCAACATCACACAAATATACACACACACACACAC
>JAODAL010009952.1:77500-107766 GCA_025379985.1 Phyllomedusa bahiana
GGCAAAATAGCATCTGTCTACCTGGGATGCTGCTCCGATACAGAGAAAAACATAAACATATATAAATGAATATAGGCATATGACTTTTTCGCTATCTTTTCTGGATAGAGACTTTATTGGCTACCTGAGAAGATGAGCCAGAGTTCTCCACGCAGGCATTCAGGGATTCCCATAGCAACAAGCTTCCGGATCTTCTCTGTGCGGAACATACACACAGTCCTCCCATACTCTGCAAAATGGTCCGTCCACAAACGCTCTTTTATCTGTTCTCGTGTCTGTGGATTCAGGCAAAACACAGTAACATCAGAAACCCAAGCAGAGGACGCCCACTCCAGAATGACTATCTGCACTGAAGACTTGAAACTGGTCACCTACATGCAATAGTTGTGAGACTGTGCCTTATCTCTCATCTGAACAAGTTATTATGGATGTTCGCATCCCACATGTCAGATCTCTCTTTCTGACCTGCTATCTGGGGAATGGTTAGGAAGCCCCCGTACACTTTAGATTGTTGGCTACTGCTAATACGAGAACAAAAAGGTTTGCAAAAACAAAACCTACATGTCAGATCTGACAGGTAAATGGCCACATTGTCATGATCACATAGTTTGTAAGGCCAAAAAAAAGACAGCCGTCCATCCAGTTCAGCCTATGATTGGGACGGAATACATAGTCAAGTAGATTACTTTTTACTTGACATGTATCCTCTACTTTCCAAGAAAACCCCTTTTACAGCATAACAATAATAAAGACTGTATAAAGGGCCTTTAGTGAAACGTATCCACATATGCCAAACAGCTTGTGTATACTGCAGAAGATTGTGGTCCAGATCCACAAAATATTCTTATGACAAAGCTAATCAAGGTCAAGCACAGTCAAGAGGTGTTCTTATGGGGACATAGGACATCAGCCGCCTTATCCTGGTCTGTAGGTTTAGGCAATATTAAAAAGAATGATTTTGGTGTGCAGAAGCATAGAATTATCAGGTGCCAGTTAAAATTTAGGAATCCAAATTTAAATTCGTTCAAAGGAAATGCCATTGAACTAATTTCATGTAGGTTTAGGCAATGACAAATTAATAAAAAAAAAAAAAAAAGAAAAAGATCATTTCTTGTAAACACTTCTCCTGTGACATGCTTTTCTTGAGCTGGGCAATTTGTACGAATCGAAAATTAGCCCACCCAATTGATGAGGGCCTTTCTAATCCAGAGACAGGTTCATGTACACAATGTGTATTCTTGCATTAGTAGATCTGTTAAAACTGCAACTTTGCTTGTTTCTCAATTTTCAGAAATAGAAGGAAAAAAGAAAAACTAGGGCACTCATGACAGGAGTCACTAAATCCATTAATGAGGGGGGCTGCTATTCTTTGATGCTAAATTTAGTCTGAAGAAAACATGTACATCAGTACACTGTGTAGATGTATTTGCTATAGAGAAAAATCTAATGAGGCTCCTGCTTTACAGAGAACTTAAATACTGTCCTTCTGCTCAAGACTCCCCCATCTATTAGCTGACATCAGTGCCAGTTCAGCTCGGTTTTTTTTTGGAGTATTGGATGTATTCATTAAAAGCAATGTGCAAATAAGCTTTAGGGAACCTTTTGGAAATACTGTTACTTCAATCACATATAATCCATTCAAGAGCCTTGAAAAATGACTGGGATTTTAAGCCAAGCTAGAAACTTTTCCAAAAAAGGAATCACTTATCTGCAGACAGCTATTTTGGGGTGTTTGCCCCTCATCAGTGTAGAGCAGGGAGGCCTTTAACTTCTTCCCACCACAACGATTTTTGTTGATGCAACGTTCGTTTTTCCTCCCCTACTTCCAAGAGCCAAAACATATCTTTCTATATAGCTGTATGAGGGCTTGCTTGAGATGCACAATTTAATGGGACTATTACAGTACTATAAAATGTACTGGTTAGCCAATGAATGTGGGGAAAAAAATTAAAAACACAATTTTTGTGGAGATTTCACTGTTATGAAGTTCATTATTCAGTATAAATAACATGCTATCTGTATTCTGCTGGTTGGTAGGATTCCAGTTTTCATTATGTTTTACTACTTTAAAAAAAAAAAAACAACATACATTTTTTTTAAATTTTTTCTTTACATTTTTCGTTGCAGACCCATTTTTTGTACCAATAACGCTATTTTTTTTATCTTCTGACCTGAGTGTGGACTAATTTTTTGAAACCTCAAGAGGTTTTCATACTTTTAGTTCAATTGGTTACTTTACCACCAAGGGGTGCCATCACTTGTGTAATGTACTATAACAATAATATATTACCCAACAAAGTACAATAATGGGTCTCCTATTACACCTTGCCTATAGCACAGTGTAATAGTAGTAGTTAATGGCAGCCATGGAGACCTTCATTAGGCCCATGGCAGCCATATCAACTGTTAAATAGCCTGTGATCTTGAAGAGTGTGGAGGGAGATTGAACACTCAACACTGTTCCTTAAAGGGAATGTGTAATAAAAAAATGACTTCTTGCTTAACTCACATTTTTATGTTAAACACATTTTTTAGGAATTTTATGGGTTTTTTTATTTTCCATATCATTTTAAGTATTTTTTTTTAATAATTCTTAAGTCCTGCAGTTTTCACTTTGGCCACTAAGCCTAATAATCGTCTGACACTTCCTGTTCTGTTTTAAGAGCTTTTCAGCAGTTGCTCATTATCAGTAAAAGCAGGGTCAACTGAAAGGAAACACCATTGTGTACAAATAACACAGAATCCACCAGTCACAAGAGGAGATGTCACAGCTCCCCCTCTCCCCTCCCTTCACAGTGAAAACTCTCCTATACAAGTCTATGGGACAGAATCTGTCTTAAGAATCCTATGTGAATGAAACTGCTGTAAAGTATCTCTCTGACTGCTGTTAAAGCAGTGCAAGCAAGAATGTCTTCCCAACCTGTGATTCAGATGATTGTGTCCAATATTATGACTGTAGATGTATTTTGGGGGGAGGTGGGGTCGTTTTATGGTCTGTTACTTTTTCTTCTTATAAAGTTAGGCAGTCTATATAGATTAAAAATGACACTGGCTTTGTAACAATTTCGCAAATACTACCTGTATGTTACTTAGAATTGTGTCAATAAATTTTTAAAAAAAAAAAATAAATAAATAAAAAATAAAAAAGGTCTTCCCCACAATCATATATAGACAGCCGGATTGAGAAATCTACAATCAGGAAATAAAAACGACTGAGAGGAAAAGAATACGGATCAGGGTCTTGATTGAATAAGTAAAAAAAAAAAAAAAAATTGGCGATACATACCCTTTAATCTCTTACATGCCATGGTCACATTGACTGCAGCATCTTGTGGGTTAAAAGGCTGGGATCAGAGCGCCCTCCGATTCAGGCTGCTATTGGCATTGTATGCCAGTATGGATGACCACCCACGGTGTATGGAGCGAGATGAGTTGTAGTTCCCAACATACCCTAACCCCTTAGAGGCATTATGGCATAACTGTGTATCAAATGTTGGTAAGGGGTAACTGTAGCTCTAGGAGGCTTAGAGTTTCTCCTTGAGGAGTACACCATAAAGGTATACATTAAAGGCCTCTCACCTAGTCAGCAAGAAACCTGCCTCTGCACTGATGAGAGCCAAACAAAGCGGTCTGCAGATAGGATTTTAGGTCAAGCCAGTAACTGTTCCATAAGAATGAACCTCCCAAGTCATGTTTCAAGACTTTTTAAATAGTCAGATGGGGCTTTAAAGAACGCTACTTCCAATAGGTGGCACCAGAGATATAGCTCTTTTCCTCAGTGCTTATTTGCATATTTAATTTTTCCATAAGCATTGTATAGCCTGTAAGTCTCCCTATGCCTTCACAGTATTCTCCTCAAGAAGAAACTCACACTCTCCCTCTTCAAAGCCATGAGTAGCACCAGATTAAATCAGTTTAAATTTATTGTTAACTTTAGCAGTGTTCAGATGTACTACGGTCAGCATGTCCTTCAACATGCTTCTGGGATCCCAAGCAATCAACTAAAATCTGTGGGGAAACTTGGCAGTGGGTATTTAAAGAGAACCTGTCACATAATGTTTGCCCCCCTGGCTGAGGGCAGTGCAAGCTAGTGTCAGACATGCTGTTTCCAGTGCTGTGTCCCTTATTCTGTAAGATGCTGTAGTTTTCGTGTATTTAATGCTCAAATCTGCAGTTTTCAGCCAGAAGAGTCATTCGAAGAGTCCTTCAGAGTGTCAGTTTTTTTCAAACCCAGCCAATCGGAGGCTAGCCCCGCCCACCTCAACTGATAAACCTATTACTTTGAATAGGTAGAAACGTGAATAGCTGACAGATGGGTGGGGCTAGCCTTTGGTGGGCGGGGCTAACACCTGCTCATGAATAATATTTGAGGGTTAAATGCTCTTAAACTACAGCATCTTACAGAATAAAGGGCACAGTGCTGGGAACAGCAGGTCTGACACTAGCTTGTGCTGCCCTCAGCATGGGGGAAACAACCTATGTGACAGGTTCCCTTTAAGATTATGTCTACACAGCACTGGTTTATGACTGGATTTTTGGTGGATTCAGTATTTAGAATCCGCTGAAAATCCAACCGTAACCAGTGATGCGTACACCGCAATAGAGAATCCGTGCTGTAGTCTACACTGCACGGATTTTCTACTGTGGGTGTTCTAAACCGCCGGCTGTATGGTGAAAGATAGAACATGTTCTATGTTCCGCCAGATTCCAGTTGGATTCCCATAGCCCCAATTTATTGGGCTGGCGGGAAATCTGAAAACCAACCGCGGTTTTTAGCGCAAACCCATGGCAAAAGACACAGTGCAGCAAAGTTAAAATACCGTTGGATTTCCGACAGTATTTTAACTATGCTGTGTAGACCCGGTCTAATTCCTGTGCAGTGCCACCACAGGAGAAATGCAGCTTTATACAGTTCTCACTGAAATCACAGAGTTGTCCATCTAATGCACCAACATGTTAAAAAACACTTTGTATGATTCACGAGTATTTATGGACTTCAAACATTTGCCAAAATAGAAAGCAGCTACAGTTTCCCATGATACAGATATTTAAAAAAAAAGCTCATCCAAGAATAGAGATGATGCAATATATGTAGGAGTGATGGCTCTACCATCCATTCCATACATGAGAGAGGTCAAGACTTTTTGGCTCAATATTTTAGTTTCCTTGTTGTATCATTACATGTCAGCTCCAGAGAGCACATAGGATATTATTTTTTATCTCAGTGTAGGTTTCAAAAGGCAAACGGCAAAATGCTAAACATTTACTAATTGACAAAACTTGAAATTTAGTTCCAGTTTGTGTGGGATAGTGTGAATATTCTGCATTGTGCCACATTCCTGACCCACAGATTACACATACACTTCTCCCACCAGATGATAATGGTGCCAGGACATTCAGCACTGTTTTAACAATATATTATTCAGAATAAGAGATTCTCAATTGTATTGCATCTATCTAAAGTAAATAGTAATCAATTGTGAAATACAAATGAACACTATAAGGGCATGTCCCCACGGTCCGGTTTTACAGCCGGTTTTTCGGTTTTGAAAGCCATCTGTAAACCGGCTCTCAACCTTTAACACAGACCTTAATGGAAAATCTATGCAGCAGACCCCACTGCACGGATTTTCCGCTGGACGTTTATTTACACCGCTGGCGATCCGGAAAATTTAGAACATGTTCATTCTTCCAGCCAGTTTTCGGGAGGAACATGAACAGGTCGGCAAGAAGGGGGGAGGGCTTGATCCGCAAACAAAAGCCGTCCCTCTGCGTGCCCCTAAACAGAGCAAATACCAGTTGGGATTTCAGACCGGTATCTGTCCTGTGCCGTATAAACGGCCCCTAAATGTTAGTTTCAGTGCAACTCCTTTAATCTGCCACCATTGGGAGCAGCTAGATGCTGAAATATAAGATCTTATTTATTAGATGGACATAGAAAAATATAAAAAAAACTCTAGTAAGGGTAAAGAATCTTCAGGAAGAAGCTGAAGAGAAAATGTAAATGTGTACATGCTAATACAATATTGCTTTGTGATCAGTGACAGCTGCTTATTGGTTATTTCTGCTCAGACGTCCGATCCTAAAATACTTCACAATACTCTAGTTGTTTGCTGAAAACAAGCAATATATTATCAGCCCTTCTGGATTATTAGATGCCACTGTATAGAGGTCTGGCAGCTGGTTACTGCCTCAGTTTTTTTATGTAATGTTATTACAAATTAAAACCGAGTGATCCTGATGATGGTAACATAATACTAGTTAAAAAAATAAATAAAATCAAAACTATGCTATGCAGTCGTATAACTAGGTAGGGCTTGTTATTTAAAGACAAGTCTTTCTTTATTGTCTATAGCAACCAGAGCACCCCTTTCATTTTATATAATTCTCTGAAAAAATGAAAGGGGCGCTCTGATTGGTTGCTATGGGCAACAAAGAAACAGTTTTCATACATGTCCCCCAGAGTGTACCTTTGTATTGTTCCAATGGTGAGAAAAATAAAGCAATTTTGCAAAAAGTCTTGGTTAAAATTACTTATTGTTTTCTGTTTACAGCTGCTACATAGGCCTGTGTGTGTCCGGGTAATCTTATGTACTCAGATTCTGCAACTATTCTCTTGTCCATGAGCCAACTGTAAGCACATTACAAGAGAACAGGAAAAGAGAACAATAGGACTGCAGGACCAGACTACACATAGTTTGTCTGTAGTCTGTCACCACGGTAACACAAATCTGTATAGAAGCTGTAAACAAAATGATAGAAAATGTTGTTGCTAACGACCATTATTTATTGCATCATTTTAGTGTGAAAGATAATGCACCAGTCCATGTGTATATTCCTCCTTTATCCTAACTAATTAAGTATGCTACAGCATTGTGTGTTATTTTACACTACATTTTAACTCGTGCAGGTCCAAAGAGCAAAGATAAAAATCACCAGGTCATGCTCCACCCTCTCAGGCCATTAACTAAGCATAACCTGATGTATCAGTTCTATTCACAGTCAAAATGCCTTTAAAACTAGGACTGCTACTGTTCACCCCAAAACCTCTCCCAGAACAGCAGTGACCTGTTCCCTTTCTCGACACGTCTGTTTTAGTAAATACTTAGATGCCCTGTAAAAAAAACAATTCTGGAGCATCTTCTCTTATAACTCCATGTTGTGCTGTTCTTCTATGTTTCTTTCTACAAATGTAATACTTAATCTGTCAACTGGGTGTTACCAATTGGGGGTGTGGCCCTGAACTCTGACATTGTCAGATCAGTGCTGTCCGTGTGTTCAGGGACACACCCTTTGAAAACTAAAGAGTAACTTCCAACTGACTAATTTAATACATTTCTATAAGGAAAAACAGAGGAACAGCACTCCAATGTTGTTACTTCATATGGAGCACATATATGTACTAAAACAGACATGTCAGGAGATATCAGAGCTGCTTTTTAATACCACCAGCCAAAGTGTCCCTATTAATACTTGTTTTACTCATCTGGCTGGAAGTACCGGGCCTAAAAGATGCATAGAAGTGTCCCGTCAAGGCTTACACGCTCTTTCCAAGTCCTGTGGTGTAAGGAACAAAGAACGAAGGCCCCATTCCCATCTCGTTTTTGGCCCATTTATTTTTGGTATTCGGTGGAATACTGTAAAACTAAATCCTGATGGATCCTGCAGCAGGGCCCTAATAGGGCTGTGGACCACTAAAAGACAAACGTAGTCCTAGTTGGACTACGTTTGTCTCATTTAGTAAAATTATATGGTTTCTGGACTGGACATAAAAGCATGGTAGACTTCATATGCGTTTGCTAAACTAGACAAGCGTAGTCCAATTACAACTATGTTGGCCTATAAAAGTCTATGGCGTCATCAGGCCCCTAGCACTAAATCCATGGGGATAAATGGTTATGGTATCCACCCAGATACCACAAACTAGATGTAAATTGGGCCTAAGCTGCTGTCTGACAGCATTCAGTTTTCTTCATAAGAAAGAGACCACTGTTTATTGACAACTGTATCTATCTGTACCAGCGGGACCAGGACAGACATACTATACATAACAGGGCTCAACTGCTATACCTCACAGGGCACCCCTGCTATACATAATAGAATTTCACATAGATGAATAGCCAAGTATTAAAGTTTCGCTTTGTGTGTAGTTCCTCCTTTCAAACAGATCTATGAAGCAAATATACTGCACCAATCCAGTGTCAGGATTCCCAGTTCCAGTCTGATGAAAAGAGGACATCAGAGCTTCTGCATTTGTTGGAAACTTCTCCTTTTCATTTCCACTGTCCACATCTTGATTAACCATTATGTTCATGTTATTGAAGCCTTCTTTAACAAACACCTAATCATGAAGACATATATGTTACCAATGGGTTTTTCAATATTCATAGCAAAGTACAGTTTTCATCTAATTGTTACATTTTTGCTGCCAATAAGGTTAAATTGTTTTTTCTTAAAATAAGGCTTAAAAGGTTATGTCCACAAATGAATGTTATTTTAAAGTGTATATGCTTGATGTAAACTAGTTTAAAATTGGGTGACTTCAGTGAACTAACAAATTGTACTGAGTTACAATCAGATTTATAGTCAAGAGCTGCATTCACCAATCTGCTGATTGTTATGGGAAACGGCAAGCTTTTCGTTACACTGCCCTATCAGTTGAGGTCCTATCATGTAGGAGGACAGTTAGCCGTTTCTATATCAGGTTATTGTATAAGGACTAGGATAAAGACAAAAATATCCATAATGCAAATATCCACAGCAAGCTCTATGCAGAATTTAGCAAAGAATTCTGGGAGATTTATGCTCTGAAGCCTGCAGTTATATGAATGCACCTCTGGCTATGCTACAGCATGTGAGGCTATGTTCACACGGCTTATAATAGGCCATATTTCTGTCCGTAATTACGCGCCGAAGTGCGCTAATTACGGGCTGAAAACGGCCCATTCATTCCGGTAATCCACAGTTCTCATAGAGAACTTTGGATTATGTATCCTCTCCCTGCTCGTCGAATCCGCCGCGGGGGTTGATAAGTGACTTGTCACTTTCTAGCAGCGTTTATGCGCCGCTAGCAGTGATTGTAATTGGGCCGGCGAAGTGCCGGCCCCCCGCTCACTCCCCCGCCCCACGGCGTAACTGCGGGGCGTAATTACGTCCCGCAGTTAAGCCGTGTGAACATAGCCTAAGGCTAACTTAAGATCAGCACAAGAGAAGTAATACAATTTACTTACAAACTTACTCAACTTCTTATACATAGGATATTATCGGCAATTTAAAGATCTTTATTTCACATAAGTGGATGCATTGTTCTTGGTCTGTGATTAAGTTCTGCTCTCAGCTAGGAAATGGATATCATTGCATTTAGTCCAGGCAATCTATTGGCTGAAAACAATAACAGAAGTTGCACAAATCTGTTGCTTTGTTACAATGAAGTCGTCAGAGAGCTTTACTAACTAAACTTGAAGGGGTTTTGCCATCTCCTAAAATCCGCTCTATGGCAAGACTGTAGCTTGCTGTGAGCCGGCCTCAAAGAGCAGGGAGATGGTTGCACTTGCACAGTTCTCGCCATCATATTTATGGCAGTTCCAAATATAGCTAAGTGAATGAGTGTGGTCAGGAACATTTGGAATTCCCACAGACATTTATGGTGAAGAGCTGTGCAAACACAGCAATTTCCCCGTTTTCTGAGGCCGGCCAATGTGACGTACAAGCTGGCTTCAGAGAGGATTTTGCTAGTGTTATTTAAAAAAAAAAAAAAAAAAGAGATCACTACCTGGTAAATCCCCTTCTCTCCAGCGGCCCCTGGTGGTCTCTGTGGCAATGGTGTGCCATACATCCATGAAAGGCGACATTGGGTGACTGCAGAAGTAACATGGATGTAGGTTACGTCACCACTGCAGAAAAAGTAAACCACAACCAGGAAAAACTACTAATGTGTTGGCGTTGCAGCAGCAGGGGGTTTACTAGATGAGTAACCTGTTTTTTTCCCCAAGTTTTTAAGTCCAGGCATCACAACTCTTGATGTCAAGGGAATGGTGGTTTGGTTCTTGCTACTAAAATGGGTTGTCTCATCTCAAAGTTTCATAGGATGCCTAAATGAAATAATGCCGCTTTGCTCTGTCAATTCCTGGTCAGGCTGTCTGTAATTAGCATATGAGCTCTGTGTATTCAGACTTTTCTGTTTACTAGTCTAGATTAGATAAATTACCTCCTCTGAGGTCCAGAAAAGCTTCTGAGCTAATGTAAACAGTAGAGTAATTAGTGTCTTTTGTCTGAAAGATGAGATAACAAACAAGCTCTCACTGTGCTGCTGCCACCTGTGTGATCACGCCCTGCTATCAGATAGAACAAACAGCAGGGGAGAAGAAGTACACAGGTTGGTCACTTGGGGAACTAGAGAGAGCACAGAAGGTGATAAAATCACTTGTACCTCCTCAACAAAAGAAAAATGAACATCGCAATATATTTGGAAAAAGTCTTCATTTAGTGATCCCAACGTGTTGAAAGCTAATATATGTAGTGAAACAACCCGTTTAAGGGATGACCTCTGCCTGTTTATAGGAACCACACTCCACTCTATGGAAAGTATGCTTCAACAGTATTTTATTCAAGTATTCCCACACCGCAGTTACTGATTAGAGAACTTTTTTTCATGAATGCATATGAAACACTTTGAATTTCCATATTCATGATTTTTTCTCCTCTATACCATCTAAACGCACTGCATTTTATGGGTCTTCACCTTCACCAGGCATATAAGGCTGTAGTAGAATCCAGCTTATCAAGTGAGGAATGACCAAGAATGCAACCTGTACAGATACTGGTAAATCTCTTCTGAGTATAGGGTGTCAGTATTGGTGTTAAGAACTTAACGGGTGCTGGACAGCTGCTTAATCGAATAGTATGGGTGTCACCAATAGGCTGTAACAGCAACACACACAAATGTATGACCGATAACCTATTTAAGTTTAATTTAAAGGGAACCTGTCAGGTGGTTTATGTTACCCCATCTAAGACTAGGATTTGATAGAGGAGAGAAGCTGAGCTCTGTGATATATAGGGTTATATGCAGGGGCATCGCTAGGCAGTCCTATCTGGGGTTAAATGCGCACCACAATTACGGTAATTCATAGCTCTCATGGAGAACTATGAATTACCCTCGTCTCCCCGGGCGTACAATACAATCATATCGTACGCCCGGGGAGAGAAGTGACAAAACACACAGCGTACTGCGGGGCGTACAGTACATGCCCCAGTACGCTGTGTGAACATAACCTTACCTGCCTAGCTATACACTGGGGGCCCTATTACCTGCCTAGCTATACACTGGGGGCCCTATTACCTGCCTAGCTATACACTGGGGGCCCTATTACCTGCCTAGCTATACACTGGGGGCCCTATTACCTGCCTAGCTATACACTGGGGGCCCTATTACCTGCCTAGCTATACACTGGGGGCCCTATTACCTGCCTTGCTATACACTGGGGGCCCTATTACCTGCCTAGCTATACACTGGGGGCCCTATTACCTGCCTACCTATACACTGGGGGCCTTATTACCTGCCTAGCTATACACTGGGGGCCTTATTACCTGCCTAGCAAGATACTGGGGGCCCCATAACCTGTCTATTTCTATACTGGGGGCCATATTACTTGCTGAGCTATATACTGGATGCCATATTACCTGCCTAGCTATATGCTGGGGGTTATATTACCTGACTGACTATCTACATACTGGGGCCATATTACCTGCCTAGCTATATACTGGGGGCCATATAACCTACCTAATAGGGGCCTTTAAAGGAACTCCCCATCCCCCACAGCAGACACCTGGATTTTCTATCATAGAAGAGTCAGTTGCCGTGGGGATGGGGTGTCACAATGCTTTCCTGTATAAACCCCAATTAGAAAGGGAGCTATATAAACCCCCCCAGTAGGTAGGTAGGTACTGGAAAAGTGAGGATTCTAAAATATTTGTGTGGTATATGCTGCAGAGATGAGTTGTGGCCGGGTGAAGTCATCATGACGGTCTGGTCCGGATGGAGAAGAGAAGTGATCTCTCATGTGAACGCTGCTCCGTATTCAGCGCAACGAGCACTGATAATCTCACTACTAATTGTTTAGATCCGTCTTGGGGACCGACAGTTCGTACCCCAAGACGAATCATAAAAGCGCTTGTAACACGGAGTGTATACTCCGTGAGAACAAGCCCTAAGGCCACACAGCATAGGACAAACAAACAAAACCTAAAAACTGCATTGAACGACAGTTTTTTGTTGCAATTTTTGGACTGTTTTTGCGCAGTTTTTAATACCATATGCAAAATCCATATACCTTGTTAAACACCTGGGCAATTTTTCAGCAGAACTGTCCAAAAACCACCGAAAAACCGTCTAGCGGTCTACACAGACTTGAATAGTAAATTTTCTGCCCTGCTCTGTCATTTTTTGCAATGTTTCAAAAAACCACCAGCAGCAAAAGCAAGCAGAAAAAAAAACAACGTTCTGTGGAGACTACAGAACGTTTTTATTATTAGGCCTTGTTCACATGGCTTATCTCTGGCGCGGATTTCAGCCGTATTGCGCGCTGTACTGCGCTGCAGTACGGCTGAAATCCGTGCCAGGCATTACGGTATCCACAGTTCTCATAGAGAACTGTGAATTCCGTCTCTCCTCCCCGCTCGGCGAATACACTGAGCGGGGAGAAAGTGACATGTTCATTATCCCGGCGGGATACGTGCCGTGGATAATGCATGTCTATGGTGCCGGCGAGCTACCGCCCCCCACCCGCTGCACGGAGGCGGCGTAATTGCAGGGCGAAATCCGTCCCCGCAATTACGTCAGCAAAAAGGGCCTTACAGTTTATGGGACCTGTTTTCAGTCGTTTCTTCAGTGTTTTTTGGCTACAAATACACAGCATAGGACAAAAACAGTCAGAAAGCAGACGGCTTTTTGTCTGATGCATGACCGTGGTATTTGTCGCGGTGTTCGCAAAAACTGCGGTCGGTTTTCAATTTTTGCCATCGGCCGTACAATTAAATGTATGGTAAACAGATGCCAGTGGATTTAGGAACATGTTCCTTAATCTGCCCACGCCAGAAAAGGAGCTGCAAAAAGAAAAACTACTTGTGTAGACTACAGGTGTTTTTTTCTATTAAAGTCTAAGGGCTTAATAAACGGTCAGATTTTCAGCAATTTCAAAATACTAAAACTGCAGAAAATCTGACCGTTTTTGTGTGCTGTGTGAACTTAAGCCTTAGAAAACCAAAAACGCTGAAAAAAATGACCGCTTATGTGTGCTGTGTAGACATAGTTTAAGTAAGCACCTTTTCTTCTCTGATGTTAAACAAATCTCGTCTGACCACAATACTACAGGGAGCGATTATGAAAATACAAAGTGTGACCTCTGATCATTATCTGTATTGGCTCTCTGACTACCTGACATTCTTTAAAATGGTTGTAGGAAAAAAATCCAAAAAGAAGGAAGATAAATGGCATTAGATTTAAAAATTAGCCTGATGCCTAAATGAATAAAATATAGACCATTCGCTAGGAAATTACTCAAATAAAAGTGCAAGTATATATTGCACAGGTATAAAGTGCATAAATTGCATCTACTGTATATATAAAACTCAAATGCAACATGTTTCGGCATACATACACAGCAGACTTCATCAGCTCTCCTTACTTTTGGATTTTTTTCCTACAACCATTTTATAACATTCATGGAGTGTCTTTGCCGTGCGAGGAGACCCAGTATATGGAGGATCAGCTGCTGATTTATGTGATTTAAAGGGGTTTTGCCACGATGTAATGTTGACGTGGGATCCTCCAAAATGGGTATTTAATCACTTTTCTGAATATATGTGATTACAAAAGTGAAGCCTGTGAAAGCTACAGCATTGCTCAGTCCCCCTTAGTTTCCTGAAAGTTTATATTAGACTCTGACCAGGACACTGACAGGAGCTGATCTGGCAGCGCTTGCCATGTTTGCACTTCTTATCTGATGACAGGGAATATGAAGGAGCTTGCAAGGGGCTGGGGAGAAAGTGCAGTGTGTGAGGCTGTGTCCACTGGTTGTAATATAATTATTTGAGTAAACATTGCAGACACTCCCTTCTTCCTCATTCTCTGCTCACCTTTCCCTCTCCCCCATGACTCAGCATGCTTTGTTTATCTTCTCTTCTGAGCAGATAAGAGGTAAGGAACTCACTACATGGCAAAACCCCTTTAATGTGTTGTACCATTTCCATCCAACCTCACAAGGTGAGCGGTACAAACAGATTTCATTTAACCCTTTGTCCGTTTGTTTTTCTGGCTTCACAGTACGTTTATATTGATTCCTGAAATTCTTTGTAACCATACTCTCCGGAGACTGAAGTGTGTTACTATGAAATATTTGTATTACTGTGGTTGCAACTAAGAATGATCGCCTAGACCGAATTGTATCCAAGTCTCACCTGAAAGCAGAACTAGATCTGTACACGTTTGCTGCCCACGAATGTTCTCAATCACTATCAGCAAACACTGTTCTTAAAAATGTTCATGAAGTGAGGTACAAAGCATCGCAATATACAACAATGAAACCTCTAACATTTGTAGATCAGGATAACATATTCTTCATCTGTTTGCCCAAATTGTATTTACTGAAACTAGTCACAGGAGTAATATGTACGATATTTATCCAATGAAAGTCACATGTAAAGATTCAACTTTGGGGAAGTGACAAACTCTGAAAAAACTCAATGACAATCGAATTTTCACAGTGAAGTCAGAGTAAACAAGCCTTTCACACAGCTTCCTTCTGCTTAGTCTTTAGGACAATACAATGATTGCGTATTGTCCATTTATGACAAATGGAAAAAAAAAAAAGCTGCCCGTTATGTAAATCTAGTACCTGCTCTCTGTTTCTCGGGCACACTGTGCGTGTGTCAACTTGTTGAAGTCGTTGGAGTAAACCAGTAACCACACTCTCTCTGTCTCTTAGCTCAATAAACTGGAAAGCCATCTGTTGCCTTATGCTGATAATGATAGGGTTTGGAAGAAGGCTGGTGTCCTCCATCTTCTCCACACTTACTACCTTCAATCATAAAAAGAAAAGAAATTATGTGAAGAAGGACAACTTCAACAAATCGCATGCATAAAAAAATATGTCCATAATTAATACAGTTCTGGTTCGGTGCAGACCTCATCTAAGCCAAATATTTGGGGAGTTTACCGGAAAAAGCTCCACAAGGCTCCATTAAGCTCACAAGTTATAAAAAAAAAAAGTGTCTGTCCGGTCTACATCAGACTGGAAGATGTACAACTGTAGCAAACAGCAGACTTGCATTGTCCACTTAGTGGCCCACCACAAAAGTAAGAATATATATATATATATATATATATATATATATATATATATATATATATATATTATATATATATATATAACATAATAACATACATATATATATAATAATAAGTCATGGCCAAAAGTTTTGAGAATGACACATATATTTTCACATGATCTGTTGCCCTCTGGTTTTTATGTGTGTTTGTCAGATGTTTTTATCACATACAGAAATACAAGTGCAATCATATTATGATTAACAAAAGCTTTTATTGACAGAATGAGTTAATGCAGCAAGTCAATATTTGCAGTGTTGACCCTTCTTCAGGACCTCTGCAATTCTCCCTGGCATGCTCTCAATCAACTTCTGGACCAAATCCTGACTGATAGCAGTCCATTCTTGCACAATCAATGCTTGCATTTTGTCACAATTTGTTGGTTTTTGTTGTCCACCCGTCTCTTGATGATTGACCACAAGTTCTCAATGGGATTAAGATCTGGGGAGTTTCCAGGCCATGGACCCAAAATCTCTATGTTTTGTTCCCTGAGCCATTTAGTTATCACCTTTGCTTTATGGCAAGGTGCTCCATCATGCTGGAAAAGGCATTGTTGATCACCAAACTGCTCTTGGACGGTTGGGAAAAGTTGCTCTTGGAGGACATTCTGGTACCATTCTTTATTCAGGGTGTGTTTTTAGGCAAGACTGTTAGAGAGCCGATTCCCTTGGCTGAGAAGCAGCCCCACACATGAATGGTTTCTGGATGCTTTACAGTTGGCATGAGACAAGACTGGTGGTATCGCTCACCTTGTCTTCTCCGAACAAGCTGTTTTCCAGATGTTCCAAATATTCGGAAAGGGGACTCATTAGAGAAAATGACTTTACCCAGTCCTCAGCATCCACTCCCTGTACCTTTGGCAGAATATCAGTCTGTCCCTGATGTTTTTTCTGGAGAGAAGTGGCTTCTTTGCTGCCCTCCTTGACACCAGGCCTTGCTCCATGAGTCTCCGCCTCACAGTGCGTGCAGATGCACTCACACCTGCCTGCTGCCATTCCTGAGCAAGCTCTGCACTGCGGGTAGCCCGATTCCTAAGCTGAAACACTTTTAAGAGACGGTCCTGGCGCTTGCTGGTCTTTTTTGGGCGCCCTGGAGCCTTTTTGGCAACAATGGAACCTCTCTCCTTGAATTCCTTAATGATGCGATAGATTGTTGACTGAGGTGCAATCTTTCTAGCTGCGATACTCTTCCCTGTAAGGCCAGTTTTGTGCAGTGCAATGATGACTGCACGTGTTTCTTTAGAGATAACCATGGTTACAGAAGAGAAACAATGATGCCAAGCACCAGCCTCCTTTTAAAGTGTCCAGTGGTGTGATTCTTACTTAATTTATGACAGATTGATCTCCAGCCCTGTCCTCATCAACACCCACACCTGTGTTAATGGAGCAATCACTGAAACGATGTTAGCTGGTCCTTTTAAGGCAGGCCTGCAATGACGTGGAAATGTGTTTTGGGGAAAAAGTTCATTTTCTAGGCAACTATTGACTTGCAATTAATTGCTGTTAAGCTGATCACTCTTTATAACATTCTGGAGTATATGCAAATTGCCATTATAAAACCTGATGCAGTAGACTTTGTAAAAATTAACATTTGTATTATTCTCAAAACTTTTGGCCATGACTGTATATACATACATGTATATACATACACATTATATGTATATATATATATATATATATATATATATATATATATATATAATATATATATATTTATTTATTTAACTGGAGCTAATGGATGACACATGCCATTTTTTGCCTATAAAATGGCACAAGTTGCAGGCAGCCTTCCACTGAAGTTATACAATGGGGAATTTTCCTGATACACACCTCTGATGGCAGACTTGAACACACCAGGGCACATTCACTAAAATACAGTAATACCCCGTTATCAAACGCTTCAGTATCCATCATTTCAGTTACATCACAATCAATGTTGCAAAAAACCTCGTTATCAATTGTTTCACTTAACAGATACATCACTTCACAATCAATATCCGTGAGTATACGACCATTCCTTATTCACTGCAGGTACTTAAGTTGGTGCCATAAAGCCACATCATCTTTTACTGTATCCTGTTTACCATGTTCTTTATGCCTTGATACATTATTACATTATGATGTACTGTACAGTAGGTTTTTTTTCTGCCTCGTTAGCTGTCTTTTTTTTTTTCCGTTATCCACCACACTTTTCTGGAACGTAACGCCAGCGGATAAAGGGGTATTCCTGTAATTCGTGTAAACTTAGACTATGCAGTCTTAAAGAGAACCTGTCACATAGTTTTTGCCCCCCTGGCTGAAGACAGAACAAGGTAGTGTCAGACCTGCTGTTTCCAGCGCTGTGTCCCTTATTCTGTAAGATGCTGGAGTTTTCGTGTATTTAATGCTCAAATCTGCAGTTTTCAGCCAGAAGAGTCATTTGAAGAGTCCTTCAGTGTCAGTTTTTTCAAACCCCGCCCACCTCAACTGACAAACCAATTACTTTGAATAGGAAGAAACGTGAATAACTGTCAGTGGGCGGAGCTAGCCTTTGGTGGGTGGGGCTAACACCTACTCATGAATAAGATTTGAGGGGTAAATGCTCTAAAACTGCTGCATCTTACAGAATAAGGGACACAGTGCTGGAAACAGCAGGTCTGACACTAGCTTGTGCTGACCTCAGCAAAGGAGGCAAAATCTATGCGACAGGTTCCCTTTAAATGCATCAGATAGATCACAGTTGATTATGCGGTTTAGTAAATCTGGCACTTTTAGACACTAGTCTAAACTTATACCATTTATAGCTGGCTTAGTTAGTACAAATAATTTCAGCAAAATTATGCTTCAAAACATTGCATGCTAAACCACACCTCTTTCCACAACACCATGCCCTTTCCACAAATTCACAGCCCTTTGTTGGACCTGCCACAGAAATATATAAAAACTGTCTAAAACAGCAGTCTCCAACCTTTTTTCCACTAGAGATCAGTTTTAAGACAATTTTTCCACAGCCCAGTGGGGGCGCGATTATGGAAGGGGTTGGGTTGACCCACAGAAATGATCAATAAAACTGCAGACTGTCAGCTCTGTGGGTCAGCTGCTAGTTGCTCTGTGGGCCGAGGTGCAGAGAAGCAGTTTAGTCGCTGGTGCTTGCTCCTCCTCTACTATTACGGAAAGAAGCCCCAGCAGCATCAAAGTAGGTGAAAGTAGGGGATGTGGGAGAGGAAGGGATTACATTGCCTCTTCCAAAACTTCTCAGCGCAGAGCCACAGGAAGCCACAGCAGCAAAGCTTCAGTAACTAGTAGTCGCCACAACATCTGTTCTTTTATCAGATCCAACAATACGGCGCTACTGTAGTGAGGGCGGGTGAGCAACTAATTCAGGGCAGCAGGCTTAGCGACGCCCCTGTATAACAAAATACTCCTGCTCTGTCTGTGTATGCGTTCCACAGACCGGGTGTTGCTCGCTGTATGCTGCATGGACCGGTACAAAATGCTCCACGACCCAGTCCTGGTCTGCGGACCGGTGGTTGAGGACCCCTGGTCTAAAAACACATAATAAACGTTGTGTGAGACATGTACGCTAGTATTTTACTACATACTAATTCTGGCGCAATTGCTACAGTAAACGTGCCCTATTGTGTATGGAGCCTGAAGCAGAAAACGTTCCATCAGACCTGGAAATTTTCATGCCTCTTGCCATCTATGGATCTCTTAATAAAACTTTCATTTTCAAAGGTGAAACCGCTTTACTAAATTAAGCCTCACAATCCTATTTATCGGCTTTAGCATAATATATTAATCAGTTATCCGCCAGCTAAATATTTTTACCCTCATGTGACAAGATTAATCTCTGAAAAGCAAAGGCTGAAGAATTTCTAGCCATTTCCATACCATTTCTTAATTCTACAAAATGATATGGGATGAAAATCAAGTACCCATATTTGTAGTTGGTAAAGAGGGTTATATTAGAACCGCATACAAACAGGCTGTCAGACCTTCCTGTGACATGCCCTAGTGGCGGGTTAATATTCGTACGTTCTCTCAGGCTTCAAATTTAATTTAATGTAATGCCTCGATAGAAGTGCACAAAGTTATACATCAGGTGAATAGGCTGCTACATTGTGGAGACCTCAAAACTGCATTTCTGGTAGTATTTTCTGTCAGGTTCAACACAGTCAAATCACTATCCACATCAAAAAATATTCCGGCGGCCCAGGAGAAGAAATTTCTGTATATGTGTGCATTTAACCATGGAAAAGAATTCAGTTCTCTGTCATGGTGATAATAGTTCAATGGGGCAAACAGGTGAATCAGAACGGACGCCAAATGTCATTTTTCTAAGGCCCTTTAGCCCTGGTAATTGGTTTATATAGGCTATTAACCAGAATATAGGGGTATTTAGGACCAGCCATTCACCCACAGTGCATTTCAACAACTGGAATTTTATTTTTATGTCAACATGGTGTAAGGCGGCAGCTGGGAAGGTCCATAATGATGTGTATATCCCAAATGGATTTCTCACATTCGCCTGGTAAAAAGGTTATAAGTGACATGTTAGCTTCCTGGCCTTGGTGGAGTAGGAGCTGTTACTGTATGTTGTGTCAGCCACAGTAAGTGATTGGCCTCTGTTCATAGTTAGTATGGCTGTTTCAGACGATCCGTGACGGCTCCTACTGGGAGGAGGCAAAATGTTGGGTGGGTGCCTACTCCCCGTGTTTCAGGTCAGGGTTTGGCTGGCCTTTAGAAGTCAGCTACTCAGCTAAGAGGGATCTGCTATACAGGTCAAGAAGTTTGGTCTGAGAAGTAAGACTGGCGACATACAGGATCTTCTACACAGCCACTTGATGACCATAGGTGTAGTGAGGGACACTACACTGTGTAGTCAGCGCTCAGATGAGCAGAAGTTTTTTTTATTTACGGTTTTGTTCATGTTTGGCAATTTTGAATTAATTACTGTACAAGCCTTTTGTGCTAAAAATCACGGAAAGAACTGTATTTGGGCCCGTCTGTGTCTCTGTATACATTGGACTTTGCTATGATCCCAGAGCGGCAACTGCTCACAATAACCATACAATAGCCTATGTTAAACCATTTACATGCAATGGATTTACCCAGTCTCTTGTAGCAATTGTGAGGCCATATCTCCTGTGCCAGCATGATCTGAATCAAGAACATATATTTTGATCTGCGGTAAGTAGCACCTGAAGATGACATACATGTATGAGAGTCTGTAATCGGGCATTAAACCCATTTTGTTTGCACTAAATCTGATAAATCTTTAAAAATGTTTAAAGGCGATCATACCAGCAACCTCCGGCTTCAGACCTGTTCTGTCATGTACTAATAACTCAATATGAAAATAAGCTAGAAATTTTTATTTTTTCGAGGGTGTTTTGTACTTTATATCTGGTAGGCTTATTTATGAAGCAGTTGAGTTTCTGTCACGGAAATATAATGCATCTAGAAAAAAAAAAATGGTAAGAAAATAAAAAGTTAAGAGTAGTACCTCTTTAAGTGGTATAATGACATTGCATACTCCATCTTCCTTACTGGCAAAGCAGAGATAGCTGTCAGAAGCATATATTCTGCCTGGTGTGTGGCATCGGCTGAAGGGTGTCCATAGAGAACAATCCACAACATCATACAACCTCTCAATTCTTGGAAGCTTAAACATGGCTCGAAAAAACTCCTTTTGTGCTCGTGCTTCTAGATCCCTTTGAAAAGAAACACCAGAATCTTCTTCACTTCCGATGCACGTTTCTTAAAATATGAACTTGCATACAAAGACAGTAAAACTATGTTCAAGGGAACCTGTCGCATAGATTATGCCCCCCTTGCGGAGGAAAGCATTAGTTAGTGACAGACATGCTGCTTCCAGAGCGGTGTCCCTTACTCCAGTGCTGTCTTCCTTATACAGTAGTTTCAGAGCATTTAAAGGGAACCTGTCACATGTGCTGTCCTCAATAAGGGGGCATAATTAAGCTAGAAACAGACATACTGTTTCCAGCACTGTGTCACGCATTCTGTAAGATGCTGTAGTTTTAGAGCATTTTTTGCTCAAATCTTATTCATGAGCAGGTGTTAGCCCCGCCCACCAAAGGCTAGCCCCGCCTACCTGGCAGTTATTCACATGTTTCTACCTATTTAAAGTAATAGGTTTATCAGTTGTGAGGTGGGCGGGGCTAGCCTCAGATAGGCGGGGCATAAAAAAAACGGACTCTTCATGATTTTTTTTTCTGCCTGAAAACTTCAGATTTGAGCATTAAATGCTCCAAAACTACAGCATCTTACAGAATAAGGGACACAGTGCTGGAAACAGCATGTCTGTCACGATGCTGTGAACAAGGGCTGTATACGGAAAGCCCGAAAGACGTTAGCTACGCTTTGTTGCTACATTTTTTTACCCTCTATACCGAAGTAATGAAGTTTAAATAAAGATAGTCTGTATTTTTCACCGATGCTGGATCGTTTTGAATGTCTGTCACTAGCTTGTGCTGTCCTCAGCAAGGGGCGCATAAGCTATGTGACAGGTTCCCTTTAATGCACAAATATGGTAGTGAGCAGCCTGCTCTGCCAGAGAGGAGTATAACTTATCCATGAGCGGGTGTTAGTCCTGCCCAACCACAGATGGCCCTACCTACCTGACATTTATTGACCAGTTTTACGAATTCACACTAAGGGCTGGTTCACACGGCTTATTCAAGCCATAATTGCGGGACAGATTTCGCCCGCAATTACGGCTTGAATAAGAGGTGGGGCGGGGGCGCAGCCCGCCGGCCCCATAGACATGCATTATCCACGGCGCGTATCCCGCCGGGATAATGTGCATGTCACTTTCTCCCCTGTCTGTGTATTCGCCGTGCGGGGAGGAGAGACGGAATCTACAGTTCTCTATGAGAACTGTGGATTACCGTAATGGCTGGGACAGATTCCAGCCGTATTGCAGCGCAGTACGGCGCACAATAAGGCTGCAATCCGTCCCTGAAATGAGCCGTGTGAACGGCCCCTAAGGCTAAGTCCACATGATGGATTTTCAGCACTGAAAGTGTCAGCGCTAAAAACAGTAGCATTTCCTCATTTCAAACTCCGATGAATGTCTGAGGCAGATATTCTGCTTCCAGATACTAAGTAAGGTTGGTGCATATAATGCCTCAAAGAATTGTCATGTCAATTCTTTGTCGGCGCTTGCAACACACATCAAAAATATTTAAGCGAAATCAGCGTCGTCTGGACGGCGACGGCAACTTCACATTGGAATCGATGGGAGGTGTTTTACCATAATTTGACAATTTTTTTGGGGACATGTGAATGTACAAGGTAGAATCAGTAGTAGGTGGGCAGGGCTAACACCCACTCGTAAATAAACCGGTCTCTTCTCTGGCAGAACAGGCTGGAAACTGCAAGATTTGAGCATTAAAAGCTCTGAAATTCTTGCACCTTACAAAACAAGGGACTCGCCGCTGGAAACAACATGTCTGTCACATGCTTGTGCTGTCCTCAGCGAAGACATCATAACCTATGTGACAGCTTCCCTTTAAGGAATCAACATTGCAAACCGTACAAACTGCATTTCTTATAGGGGTAGCCCTCATTGATTTACATGAGAGAGTGAATAAGGAGTTTTCAGATCTTCTCATTTGTTACTATCACCAATAGAGAATTCAGCTTTCATGTCTTGCAAAATAGGATAAAATAATGAGAAAGCTTCCAACAAAAGTTTTTATCATTACTTTCAAGATCCTGGAACAAATTCCTGGAAACAAAACATAAGAAATATTTCATTGTAAAACAAACAAATGTGATTTTATTTTTAGACAAGGATTGCCTTCGTGTTTCGCTTAAAGGGAATGTGTAATAAAAAATGACTTATTGTTTAACTCACATTTTTATGTTCGACACATTTTTAAAGAATTTTTGGTTAGATTTTTTTTAATTTTCCATATCACTTTCAATATTTTTTTTTATAATTCTTAAGTCCTGCAGTTTTCACTTTGGCCACTAAGCCTAATAGTCTGACACTTCCAGTTCTGTACAGAAATATTTTCAGTTGTCTGCTCATTATTAATACAAACAGGTTCAAACTGAAAGGAGACACCAGTGTGAATAGATAACACAGGATCCACTAGTCACAAGAGGAGATGGTCACAGTTCACCCTTTCACCTCCCTGTACAGTGACTTCTTCCCAGGTCGCAGAGCATGACTAGAAAACTCTCCAATACAAGTCAATGGGAGTCAGTCTTAAGTCCCTTATGTGCATGAAGCTACTGTAAAGCATCTCTCGGACCGCTGTTAAAGCAGTCCAAACAAGGCCTAGTGGCCAAAGTGAAAACTGCAAGACTTAAGAATTATTAAAAAATATTGAAAGTGATATGAAAAATTAAAAAAAAAACCAAAAAAATCCTAAAAAATGTGTGTAACATAAAAATGGGACTTAAAGGGAATGTGTCATCAAAAAAATGATTAATTGTTTAAGGCAACGTAAAACATAATCAGAGAAATTGCAGATCTCTTTTAATGCAGGAGGTAATATGAGCACCAGAACAAGGAATGGCTGGCTTACTTGGGTTTGAGCTCCACTGAACTCACCATATAGTCAAATGCGTAAAGTTCAAGGCACTGCCAAAGTGAAGAGTTAAAGCTTTATTTTAGAGCAGAGAAGCATAAAACAGCAATATTTCAGCAAGCAAACATTAAACAAGCTGTGTACACATAGCTCTAACAAGGTCTGGGGGCCAAATTGATCTGTAAATAAAGACGACCTCTGAGGCAGTTGTGGCTCCAAGTACAATAATTGAACACTGACGGACCATATTAAAGTCAATGAATTTCATCAAGATCCTGTTGTATCTGCCAGAAAACGAATGAATCCAACAGTCATGGCTTTATCCCAAAAAGAATACATGACATGATCTTTATTGATAGTACATCATAGTAGGATGCAATGTGCTTAAAGTATAAAAAAAATACCACTGATGTGTTGCTGTATGCTTACAATATTGACAGCTATATCGTAAAAAGGAATAAAATATGGTTGACAAATCCGCTCTTGAGCCCTGTTATACCCACAGTAATACAGTTCCACAAATGATCTGGGCATGTCCCGATAGGGGGTACTGATGTGCTCGTGGCATACATACACTGACCCAGATGTATGGAAAGTGTCCTTGTAGAAAGTGCCTTAGGCAGTGCTGTGCCAAAGTTGAGCTGATACTTATGCTTGAAAGTGTTTCACAAAACTTTACAAATGTGTTACATCGACGACAAACTGCCCGTGCAAAAAAAAAAAAAGGCATTTTAGCCGCTGCATGAATAACCTGAACTGCGGCACTTTTCGGCATGAGAGCTATATAAATATGTCTCATCGTATGAATTGGCAGAAACACCACCCCCTGAAAAGTGGCGCAGACAAAAGGGTCTGTCTTGTTGGACGGATTCATTCTTTTTGGCACAAATTCTTTAGGTACAGGTTGGATATGGAGTACACCATTATTTCTGTCGTAACACGCTACAAAACTGGTGCAGCAACTTTCATACATCTGGGCCACTGTGTGCACATTATGGCTTAGAGTGGTGTATGCAGTGATTTTCCAACATAGAAATGCGTGCAGAACCGTGTTGCGTGTACCCTCCACCCATAGACTTTAGGTACTAGGACCCAAAGAAACCCTTAAAAGAAAAGGCCTAAATAAATTCTAAAATTACAATTTCCCCCCACCAAAAGCTGAAGCCACTGCTTTCTTTTTATGAAGCAAGAGCCCCAACTTAGAGCTATATTTTTCTTTATAACTTTTCTTAGGGGAAACATCTGTAAAAGCAGAAGTCCTATGTGCACAGCAAAAACAATACTCCTTTACAGCTGAGAGTTTTCTATAAAAGTTAAAGGCGTTGTTCAGGTTCTGGAAGATGCCGCAATCTTGACCCCTTAAGTAAACTGCTTATTATGGGCTTCAACAACCAATTTTATTTTTCTAGTTAGTTACAGTATCTCACAAAAGTGAGTACACCCATTACATTTTTTGTAAATACTGTATTATATATTTTCATGGGACAACACTGAAGATATGACACTTTGTTATACAAGCTTTACACTGACTACTTTACATAGTATCAGTGTAAATTTGGTGTGCCCTCAAAATAACAACACACAGCCATCAATGTCTAAACTGCTGTCAACAAGAGTACACCCCTAAGTGAAAATGGATACATTTTGCCAAATTTGCCATTTTTCCTCCACAGTGTCATGTTGCTTGTTGGTGTTACAAGGTTTCAGGTGTGACTGGGGACCAAGTTTGTAAAATTTGGTGTTATCGCTCTCGTACCCTCTTGTACTGGTCACTGGAAGTTCAACATGGCATCTCATGGCAAAGAGCTCTATGAGGAGCCGAAAAAAAGAATTGTTGCTATACATAAAGATGTCTTAGGCTATAAGAAGATTGCCAATACCATGAAACTGAGCTGCAGTACGGTGACCAAGACCATACAGCAGTTTAACTAGACCGGTTCCACTCAAATCAGGCCTCAACATGGTCGACCAAAGAAGTTTAGTGCACATGCTCAGCGTCACATCCAGAGATGGTCTTTTCGATAGATGATAAGTCTGCCAGGCATTGTGAATGCTAAAGGGGTAGAGGGTCAGCCTTGCCAACTGCCGTTAACAAAAAATTTCTAATAAGCCAAACATGGCGGCAACTCATGCTTTTAGGCATGTCCCACTGGTCAAAGACAATCCCTGCATTTTCAAACCGAGCATCATATGGGAAGAAAGGTGATTTGATGCCTTTAACGTGGCTTGGTTGTTGTGCCAGAAGGGCTGGCTGAGTATTTCAAAAAACTGTGACTCCTGGGTTTTTTCACGCACAACCATCTCTAGGTTTACAGAGAAGGGTCCAAAAAGAAAAACACCGTGACGGCGCCTGTGGGGGGAAATGCCTTGTTGATGCCAGAGGTCGAAGGAGAATGGGCAGACGGTTTCGAGCTGATAAAAAGGGGCAACAGGACTCAAATAGCCACCCTTTAAAACCCAAGAGGCAGAAAGCATCTCTGAACGCACAGAACTGAACTTTGAGGCAGATGGGCTACACCAAAACCACCCCGGGGCCACTCCTTTCAGCTAAACAAAAACTGAGGCCCCAATTTCCCCAAAGCCATCGAAATTTGGACAGAAAAAATTGGAAAAACGTTCCCGGGCGATGAGTCTCGTTTTTCTGCGCGACTTTTCGGATGGTGGGGGTCAAAATTTTGGCGTCAACAACATAAAGCATGGATCCACCGCCTTGTATCAACGGTTCGGGCTTGGTGGTGGTGTCAGGGGGGGGAATATTTTTTTGCACTCTTTGGGCCCCCTTGGTACCAATTGAGCATCGTTGCAACACCTTGTGGAATTACCACGAAAATTGGGCAGTTCTAAGGGAAAAAGGGGGGCCCAAACCCGTTTACTAGCATGGTGTACCTAATAAAGTGGCCGGTGAGTGTAGATGCATAAGTGCTGCCAGCATTGCTAGAATGGCTAAAGGGGTAGAGGGTCAGCCTTTGAGTGCTCAGACCATACGCCGCACACTGCATCAAATTGGTCTGTATGGCTGTCATCCAAGAATAAAGATGATGCACAAGAAACCCACAAACAGTTTGCGGAAGACAAGCAGACTGAGGACATGGATTACTGGAACCATGTCCTCTTGTCTGAGGAGACGAAGATAAACTTATTTGGTTCAGATGGTGTCAAGTGTGTGTACTGGCAACCAGGTGAGGAGTACAAAGACAAGTGTGTCTTACCTACAGTCAAGCATGGTGCTGGGAGAGTCATGGTTTGGGGCTGCATGAGTGCTGCCATGGGGAGCTACAGTTCATTGAGGGAACCATGAATGTCAACATGTACTGTGACATACTGAAGCAGAGCATGATACCCTCTCTCTGGAAACTAGGCCGCAGGGCAGTATTCCAACATGATAATGACCCTAAACATACCTCCAAGGCGACCACTGCCTTGCTAAAGAAAATGATGGTAAAGGTGCTGGACTTTCCAAGCATGTTTCCAGACCTAAACCCCATTGAGCAACTGGGGCATCCTCAAATGGAAGATGGAGGAGCGCAGGGTCTCTAACATCCAAGAACTCTGTGATGTCGTCATGGAGGAGAGGAAGAGGATTCCAGGGTCTACAACCTTTGAGTTAAGGCAGTGCTGATAAATATAGGCGATTACACAAAAAACTGACATTTTGTGCAAAATTTGTCCATTTTCACTTACACACTTTTGTTGCCAGAAGTTTAGACATTGATGGCTGTGCGCTGATTTTGAGGGCACATCAAATTTACACTGTTGTACAAGCTGTACACTGACTACTTTACAGTGTATCAAAGTGTCATATCTTCAGTTTTTTCCCATAAAAATATATATTACAATATTCACAAAAATGTGAGGGGTGTACAAACTTTTGTGAGATACTGTACGTAATCATCCTGTTTACTTTTTTTTTTTTTGCTGTACGAGAGTTTGCTTTGCAGGTCAAGTTGTGTAATGGCGCAATTATAGGTAAGGCAATTGGTTACATTTAATTATTTTTAGAGAATATGCTCTAGGGAACACAGCTACGATCTCTAGTGTCATCTATTAGATGTAATATCCCTTATAGTCAGATTTGACTTATTAAACAGCATTGAAACATGACACGCTTGATTTAAAATCCAGAGTTATGTTTCAAAGCTTTCTAATGAATCAGATAGGACTATAAGGAACACTACTTTCAATAGTTGGCACTAGAGATCTTGGCTCTCTTCTCTAGAGCCTATTTGCATATTTCCCAGGGACCATTTCATGGCCTATAATTCTAAATATTCTCCAAGCAGAAACTTTACATTAAAACTACATTATAGGCCTCTCACCCAGCCAACCAGAACCGTGCCTAACGAGGGGCAAATATCCTGAAACGCCTGTCTGTAGGCTTTTACTTATAGCTACTGGCTTGACTTATAATTTAGCGGTATGTTTTAAGCCTCACTGAGTTAGATGTCACTGTAGGGGACACTACTTACACTAGGTGGAACTGGAAATCCTAGCTTTCTAGAATCCTAGAGACAATTTGTATATTTCATAGGGAGCACTGCGTGAGCGTTAAATTGCCATACTTCTTTTAAATTCCCATCCTCCTCCTCATAAAAAAAACAACAACAAAAACACCCACCAGAACAAATTTTTGGGAGAACAGAAAAAAAAAAACACACTCCAAACATAATATTTTCATGTTTCCATTGACAGAGCTATATAAAGGCTTACTTTTTTGCTGAACTAAGTACTAGTTTTTATTCAGTCGCATATCAACCTTCAATAGTTGTCAAAGTAGTCCTCCCTCTTTTAAGTAGCAGATGAAACGGTATATCCCCTTTAGGAGTAGTCACAACAGCATTCGCTTTTTAGGAGTAGTCACAGCAGCCCTCATTCTCCCTTAAGTAAGTAGCACTCACAAAAAATCCCCCACCCCCCCCGACCTATGGTAGTAGTCATAATAGGTAGTAGTCATAATCGCGCCTGTTATATGACAGTTGCTGTTTACTATGACATTAAATTCAACAGCCTAAGAGTCTCAACAAATCCAGAGCTTAAAACAGCAGATCCCAAGTATGGCAAATTTGGTTCTTTCCTCATTGCCTGACAAAATTGAAAAGTCACAAGAAAAGTTAGTATTGCCTCCAAAAGGGACACAGTTTTTATCACATTTCTTAGAAATAAAACCTTTCAAGTGGCTCACATTTTGGCTCACAGTATGTGTACATTTTTGGCTAGCTTCGAATACACTAAATTTACTAAGGGGCATGCGCCTTTGAAATAAGTTTGCACACATCATTTGTTCTGTTGCACTTAAAACTACCATAGGACAGAATGAAGAGTGCTTGGCAAAGCGTGATATATTCTGTTCTGCATGGAGACTTTCAGGGGTCCATATTTAAAACAAGCACAGGTCCAAGAGTATAAAAGAAAACTTATAGGCTCACTCCTCTTGCTGCTCTTATCCCGTTCTGTGTATCTCGAGCTTGCTCCTGCAGACACTTCAGCCTGGTCCACCCCGGCTCAGCGGTAATACACAGTGCACAAAACAGAAATGGCAGCGACGCCCGCTATGCAGCAAGACATACAGCTTCCGGATCCAGGTGAGTGAATGCAAATAAACTTGCATTCACTCACCTGGATCCGGAAGCTGTATGTCTTGCTGCATAGCTGGGCGTCGCTGCCATTTCTGTTTGTGCACTGTGTATTACCGCTGAGCCGCGGTGGACCAGGCTGAAGTGTCTGCAGGAGCAAGCTCGAGATACACAGAACGGGATAAGAGCAGCAAGAGGAGGTGAGCCTATAAGTTTTCCTTTATACTTATGCTGTTTTGGGCTCCATTGGCTCCCTCCATAGCTCACCCATTCATAGTTATACCAAGTTGAACTTGCATCCGTTTCATAGTGTGCAGTAGTACCTAGTGTCGGCATCACTTCCATACCTCCCTTGCGAGCACGGTGATACTGAAGCTCCAGGCTGTGAAGCACACAGAAGTACACATATGCAGCAATCAGCTATAGCAGCCGAACGGCGGGCAAAATTAGCCCGAGTGTTCGATGATACGAGCACAACAACACAAGAAACAACGGAGCTAAGGTCACTACATGCGAATATGGAAAAAGCCAAAATAAAGGAACTTAAAATATGGTGGGACCAGCAATCCCTAATGACATATCATGAAAAGAAAATCATTCCCAGGGGATTGCGCCTGAAGAAACTGCCTTCCTTTGTTGCAAATGAGGAGTTTATAGAACAATGGAACCAAATATTATCCCAATGTTCTTTTTCCCTCATTAAATTGATTATTGAATATGAAACACAAAAATTGCAGCAAAATTTAAATTTAAATAAAGGTTGGGG